>JACVBY030000077.1:0-60577 GCA_017589505.3 Metroxylon sagu
TTAAATTATTAATGAAATATTTTTAATGTCATTATAATTGCTCTTATCAATTTTGGTTCTAAAACAAAGGTCTTATAAGCTTCTATATTATGTCCTAAGAGTTATGTAGCCATGTCACGTGATCAACCCTGGACAATAGTTTAAGGCATGATGATGGTATTAGAGCTTTGGTTTAAGGTTCTTAGGGATCAGACAGATGGTGAAGAGAAACAATTAGTACATATGTAGGATAAGATAAACCCTAAATTCAATTTTGCCTTTCTCTAGCCTTAGTGTTTCGTTGATGGCATTGGAAATGCGTAGCAAGTTTTGGCCAAGATGGTTCATGATAACGATTTTCGAAGATGAATCAAGAGGTTGATTTGCTTTACTAATAGATCCACTACTTAGTACTCTAACATCAATCAAGTGGTACGCCCTCCTCACTAGTGCATGTGATGCTCGTAGCTGTATAAACCCCAATCAACTCGGATTGACAATGCCCCAATAGGCAAGAATGCAAAAGGGACCCGAGATCATCCTTGAGAGCAACCCAACTCCCTCTCCCTGAAGTGATGCAGTGCCTCCTTAGAGTAGTAGTAGGATTAGGCTACTCAGCTGGGGATGACATGATGAGAATGTTAGAGCTTTAGCAAAAGGTAGTAACAAACAATGATTCATGCAAGAGTAGTAGTTGGTGATAGCACCAGTTTATGCAAATGTTCCAACAATACTCCTTCCCGCTTATAGAAGTACTCTTCTCTTTTCTAAAATGCCACAACTCAATATCGAGGCACGCCAGCACTATCGTCTTCGGCCTTAATATAATTCAAGAAGTTTGCTCCACCGGCCTTTATGAGCTCATATCATGTTAAAGGTCGAGAACCGGTCAAGGTGACATGTAGCAAATCTTTGAGGTATTGGAGAATGCTCGGATGAAAAAGCAAAGCCTCCTTTGTGCTTCCCTTTATGCGTCGAGGAAGGGTGCAGGTAATTAGCTATTTTTATTGTTTCAATATTTATTTATATATTTATAATTAATTTAAAAATAATAAAGAAATCTAAGTGACTCACATACGCCTTTCGGGAACATTCTCTCGATCGCTCAAATTATTCCTCTTTTGTGCGTGCCCTTTTTGCGTGCATATCCCCAAAATCCCAATTGATCACGGATTCTTCTCCGCATAATCTACTTCTCCACACACCTTGCCTTCTCTTGTCATCTTTTTCCAAACCCATTGCTGCCGCTCCGCCACTATCCTAAGGCTCTTCATCTTGGCTAAGTGGAGCTATTTTGATGGCTACCGAAGACCTTTCTCATTTCACCGCCTCACGATTTATTCTGAAGTTGCTTTTCTTCTTCATCATCAAGGTTTTTCCACAATTTTGGAATGATAAAGGAATAGCTTTGTCTATTTTCTAAGTTAAAGTTTTAATTTTTTGCTCAATAGGATTTACTCTGGTTTTCTAGTTTTACTCTTATTTGTAGATCACTAATAGGTCTAGTATGAGTTTATAATATTTTTATAATTTTTTTTATTTTTTACAAATTTCTAACTTTTTTTTCATATTTATAAATTTGGGATTCTTCGGACTTGTTTGCTGATCTGCTTCACCTCCTTCTTATTGGGTATTTCTCCTTCATAAGTAATGCGTAATCTTTTTGCCCATCAATTGCTTGTTCTTTTTGTTCCGTATTTTAATTTCTTAGCCTTTTTTGTTTAATCGTTCATATTAACATAATGTGGTGTGTACAACCTTGAGGATGCTTCCCCCATACAGAACCTCCAAGGAGTGCCTCATCATTCACCTCCGATGCCCCAAAACAGAGACCTTAGAGATCACGACCAGATTTGGGATTAACTAACAGAAGCTTGTATTTTTACTATTGATCCCCATATACTTTCTATTCTTTTAAGGATTTCTTTGAGACTTCTTTTACCTTAGCATGCCGCCTCATTTCACCTAATATGAAGGACCTATAACTCATGATTTAATTAACAGTTATCATCATATACTATAAATATAAGTGAATGAATGCATATTAAATTGCTTGTAGTTGTCTTTCTATTAAAAAACCGAAAAGATGATAACTGAGGGAATGGAGTGATGGACGCAATGGAAGTGTCTCCTAATAAGGCAATGAGAAAAAGATACTCTGCTTCTTCCAACCATTTTGTGGTTGTACATTATCATCCCTTTTTCTTCTTCTTCCAACCACATTACAATTATGCTTCCCAAATATGATATCTATGTTATGCAGCTGTTGTAATACATTAGACCCAGACAATGGTGTAGGCACATTGTCTAATTCTAGTTTACCATCAAAAGCTTCTTCATCTAGACAAAATCCATGATCTGCATCCAAAAAGCAACGATGCCCCATATGGTAGTGCTTGTGTCTATTGTTCAAATAATAAGAGCATGTGTCTTTGTGACAAGATGGACAAGCCATGGAACCTTTTGTGCTCCATCCAGATAGGCTTGCATAACCAAGAAAGTCATTAATAGTCTATGAAACTGCTGCATGCATTTGAAAGTTTTTTTTGCTAGCAACATCAATGGTTTGTATCCCAACTTCCCATAATTCTTTCAACTCCTCTATAACAGGAGGCAAGTATATATTAATATCATTTCTAGGTGCAGATGGCCCATCAATTAACAATGAAAATATAAAATAAGATTGTTTCATGCACATCCACCGCAAGTTATATGGAATCAATACAACAGGCCATGTACTATGAGCAACACTCATTGTTCGGAATGGATTGAAACCATCACTTGCTAGCCCTAGTCTGACATTGTAACATTCTGATGAGAAAGATGGGTGTAGATAATCAAATGTCTTCCAAGCTAAAGAATTAGCAGGATGCATTAAAATTCTATCATTTGTTCAGCCATCCTTATGCTAAGTCATGAATGAAGCTGCTTTTAATGACATAAATAACCTCTGAAGTCTTGGCTTCAATGGGAAGTAATGTAGGTTTTTGCTAGAATTTTATGCTCTTTATTCTTTGAATTCAATCCATCATTATTTGGTTTCTCAATAGTCATCCATCTAGAGGCATCACAAGTTACACAAGAAGTGGCATCAGCATTACCCTTCCAATATAGCATACAATCATTAGGACATGCATGTATTTTCTTATACCCCAATCTCAAATCTTTAATTATCTTTCGAGCCTCATAATATGATTTTGGTAGTGTTTCACCTTCTGGGAGAACCTTCTTCAACAGCCCAAGCAATGAGGTAAATGAACTGCTGCTCCATCCGTTCATGCATTTAATATTCAATAACTAAATAAGGAAAGCCAATTTATTAAATTTTTTGCAGCCAGAATCTAGTTCCCGATCGGTATCATCAAGTAACTTATAGAATTTCTTGGCATCTACATTAGCTCCTCATGGTGTTCGCTAAGTGGATTGATCGTCCCACTATCTTGGTTTGCAATTCCTAATGCATCATGCAACATCCCACGCATATCATCTAAATCATCACATGCATCAGCGTCATGAGCCAATTCAATAAATGGATTAACTTCCACATGATAAACCCTATTGGTATAACCCCTTAGAAAACCATCACATACAAGATCATCATACACATCTTCTCTACTTTTCAATAAGCAGTTATTGTAGTTAACACATAGGCATAAAACCTTGTCTCCCTCAGATGCATTAGCAAATGCAAAGTCAAGAAATTGAGCAACTCCCTTTAAATACAAGTGGCTCACCTTATAATAATCAATACCAAATGGAAATGATCATCAAGACAATGAATTATAAAATTAATTAATAAGTTTCAAAGCTTAAATGTCTTCACCAAATTACCTAGATTCATTAATCCAACTCTTATCCATCGAACAAAAATCTTACATCCTATAATTGGTTGACCTGAATATAAATGATTCAGAGTTAAATAAAACAATGGAAAAAAAGAAGAGGAAATAATCATGACAAGACCTAAACTCAATATCATTGGTTGCAAATACATATTTAGTAAAATCTGGGGAAAAATTGATGCACATTAATCTAATTCTTAGATCATGGTACCTTTTCTTGGTGTACTAAGTTTTGAGTCTCTACGTAGTTGTAAATAGGGTGTGTTAATGCACGGAGAGGTGAATGAAACAGAGAACAATTAGAAGTACATAATGCTTTTCCCTGACCATTAGAGTCTTACATTTGGTAATGGTTCCTTGCAGTCATTAGAAGTTGGATTTCATTGTCATTCAAAAATTCACAAGCGTTCTTTCATGATCCAACTTAAGCTATAAATGCACAACTAAAACTGTTGACCTAAAACACAGATAAACTCTTCCCCTCTTCAAACTCCCAGTTCTCTTCACACACACTCACAAATATCTATTTTCTCTCCATTTTTTTTCTGCTTTCATTTTATTGGGTCTTATTGCTTAATACCCTATTGAGTAGGCTTATTCTATTACACACTAAATTCTGACAGGATTTGGGTATCAAAGTCCCATTTATATCTACCATGCAGGGATTGTTGTTATCAAGATGATGCTTAATTAGCATGTTTTGTGACTCTTATCTATGCTTCTTCATTCTTTTCCTTTCTAGTTATCTCTGTTTCGATTACCTAGTTCAACAACTAAGGTGTCACCCTTTCCCTCATGCAGACTAGCATGTGCACATCAATATACAGGTGGAAGACAGGAAAACAAAAATACCCTATGCTAACTAGCCAATTGCACAACATCCCACCAACACCAACTGCCAGATTTATTGGGCTAATCAATCCTCTCAAGAACAAGTCAACTGTACTAGATGTAATCATCGAAAAGCTTTCCGATCTAAAAAACATGGAGCTGATTTTATTATATGGAAGGCATCCCTTGCATTAGTAAAGAGGCTCTAGGCACTAAACAGAAAGGATGCTCTAGGCGCTTAAGAAAGTTATATTCAAATGCCTTAAAGATACATATTTAACATGCTCCTCTAAATAATTCCAACTAAAAATATGATGATGCGACTGTGTATTAATTATTGCTTATGGTTCCTCTACCTGATTTCCTTGCTTGATAGTTCTTCAGATAATCTATTATCACTGAAAAATAGCAGGCAACAGAAACCAACCATAGTGCCAGTATAAAGTTGCAATGTTGAGTATGATAACTATTTCCTGTGTGAACAAATATCAAATCTTCATGCACCAACAATGGTGTCATATGTGATGGTTTGTGGCCTATTGTAAATGTGTGTACCAAGCAACTGTCCATTAGTAGTGGAATAATTTCATACTCTTTTTGATGGTTGTTCCTCAAGCTACGTGATATTAAAGGAAGAAAATATTTTTCCAAGTTCCCATCACTGATTACTGGAGATACATTATGTGAGAATTTTGCATTCATTCAATATAAATCTTAATTATCAGAGTCAGCAGCAAAATGAACTTTTCATATCCGAGTTGAGTCTCATGCAAAATTTCCAAAACATTACCATCCAATCACTGCATACTAAAGAAGGCTTTGTGATATTTTATCTCGTTCAAGTTTCCATTGCATTCCAGATCATGAGTAAAATCTCAAGCCGGATGCCAAAATCCTCACCTTCCTCCCTCTGTTTTGGTAAATACTAGTCAAAATCAATTTTTTCAGCCACTTCTGATTAATGAGCAGTATCAAAGGCTGGGATTTCTTGTAGAACTAATGGGCAAGCATCACTATGGACTAAAAAGTTACAAACCAAACTAGTAGACTACAGAATATCAATTATGAGAGGTCCTGAACATGAGAATATATCAAAGATCTTGGAATGGTCCATAACTCCATTCCCTTAGTTATCATCTTTTCATCCTTTTAATAGAAAGACAACTAGAAGCAATTTAATATGCATTCATTCGCTTATATTTATAATATGATGACAACTGTTAATTAAATCATGAGTTATAGGTCCATCATATTAGGTGAAATGAGGCAGCATGTTAAGGTAAAAGAAGTCTCAAAGAAATCCTCAAAAGAATAGAAGGTATATGGGGATCAATAATAAAAATACAAGCTTCTCTTAGTTAATCTCAAATCTGGCCGTGATCTCTAAGGTCTCTGTTTCGGGCATCGGAATGAAAGATGGGGCACCCTTGGAGTTCTCTATGGGGAGGCGTCCTCATCAAGGTTGTACATCCCATTATGTTAACGAACGACTAAACAAAAAAAAGCTAAAATTAAAACACGAACAAACAAATGATGGGCAAAAAGATGCCGCATTACTCATCAAGAATACAATAAGAAGGAGGTGATGCAGATCAGCAAACAAGTCCAAAGAATCTAATTTATAAATGAAAAAAAGTTAGGAATTTGCAGAAAATAAAAAAAATCACAAAAATATTACAAACTTATACTAGATCTATGATCATAAATAAGAGTAAAACTAGAAAACCAAGTAAATCTTATTGAGAAAAATCAAAACTTTAACTTAGAAAATAGACCAAATTGTTCCTCTATCATTCCAAAATTATGTGTGGAAAACCTTGATGATGAAGAGGAAAAGCAATAGAATCCTAGACGGTGAAATGAGAAGGATCTTCGGTGGTCATCAAAATAGCTCCACTTGGCCAAGATGAAGAGCCTTAGGATAGTGGCAGAGAGGCGGCAATGGGTTTTGGGAGAAGATGACAGAGAGGCAAGGTGTGAAGAAGAAGTAAATTATGGGGAGAAGCCCGGATCAATGGGGATTTTGGGGATAAGCACGCAAAAGGGGCACGCACAAAGAGAGAAAAATACGAGTGATCTGGATTTTCCCAAAGGCGTACGTGATCATTTAAATTTTTTTATTATTTTTAAATTAACTATAAATATATAAATAAATATTAAAACTTAAAAATGGTTAACATTTATCGATAGTACTTTTATTTTATGTTAGCTAATTATATTTTAAAAATTATAAGAACTTATATTTTAAAAATGCAGAATAAATTATTATTTCTTTATATTTTTTTAAAATATATTTAAAATAGTATAGCAGATTTTATTTTTTTTTATTGCAGATAGTGAAACATGATCCAACAAAACTCATACATAGTATAACATGCGGTAAGAGTGTTGTATTAAGTTAACATATAATTAATGTAATACATAATCAATTCAATCTTATATGTATCTTAAAAATTTTAAACATTAAATCAGGTACTTTTTTTGTTTTTAGTTGTACATAAATAATATCATAAATAATAAAAAGATTAAGAGCATAAAGGTATTGAGCACAAGCTAAAGGCATTGAATGAATAACTTTGAACTGATAAGATAAAAAAGCATAGTAAAAGAACTCATATAAAAATAGCTATAGCTGTAAGTTTCAGTTAAGATTTTTTCAAGCCCAAACAAACCTTTTCGAACACGATCAAATACATCGATTTGTACAGAAAGCCATTCCCAATGCCTACTCTGCTCATTTGCATATCTACTTTAAGCTTTATGCCGATTTTAGCAATTTAAGAGTCGCATGAGTGAATTATGTGCCTATTTATGAAGCATTTGCCTTGTAAACTGATTCAGATTTTTTTTGTACAAAATATGATAGAACAAGTCCCTAGAAGAATGACTACCCCGTGAGTTTATACAACAGCCAGTGTCATGCTTAAATTATAATGTGTAAGAATTTATTATAAAAAGTCTCACAAGATGACAGCCAACCAAACAAAATGTCACTGTCCAGAAGGTGACGATTCAATGAATCATAGAGATCGAGGGTCCACAAGAAGTTAGGTCATAATTCATTCCCACATAATTTAGGCTTCTCCAACCATTAGCAGAGAATTTTGAGACCACTCCTTAAAATGGACATTTATTTTGGTTATTTTGGCCAATTAGTTAGCGTCATGCAAAATTACATATAAACAAAATATTGCGAATGTTTCTTCAGGGAATTTTTCTTGATTGTTGTAAATTAAACTTTTGGTTAATAGAAGGATGCAGCACATGAGAAGGCAAAAGACAAGAAGAGGACAATCTACACCCGTTTAGAGGTGATGGTGGTTGCCACAATAGGACTCCTCACCACATACTTCCCTTCATCGTCCACCCAAGTTAATGAACCATGAAGCACTTCATTCTTTTTCTTCTCCATCTGGCCCTCTAGAATGAGAGTGAAACTATTCTTCTCATATTTCTCGTGAAATACTAACTTCTCTGGCATGACACGGATTGAAAAACCCTCCGGAGGCACCACCTTGGCGCTATAAGTCACCACCGCATCACCGACATTGGTCACCGTCCTTCGGAACTCCCGAGCAGCCACAGAACTAGTAGTAGTCTTGTTAGCATCAAAAAATGCGATGAATGATGGATAATTGAGATCTAAAGATGCATTCGAGCAATCGAAAGAATAGGTTTTAGTGATCGTCTTTATTTGCTTCTCGGTGTAATTCATGGCGCACAGCAATCTCACGTAGTCGTCGGTGCTGGCGTCGTAGACTAGACCAGGATCCAGTGCCCTGTTGGGCTCGATGTGACCAGACCCCAGAGCCAATGGGTTCGCTGGCTGGTTACCATTCCCTATGTCTTTAATTGGTGCCATGGTGTTGTCCAAATTGTTCGCAGTGGTCATCAGCGCAGATCGAATCGCCGCCGGGCTCCAGCCCGGCCTCGCACCCTTAATCATCGCAGCCACGCCTGCAGCATGTATATGTACATTTATATATATATATATATATATGTATGAATGTATGAATGCATGCATAATGAACCTGCTCTTAAACAATCAAACAAAACTATCTAGTGAAAGCAATTCATCTTCTGTCAACCTCAATTAAATGAAGTAGATCATCAGAGATGTTACTATCCCAAAGCTGTGAATTCTCTCAAAAGTTCTCAATTCCCAATCAGCTAGGCAATCAGTGAGACAATTTCCTCGCCGTATAATATGGGACGTTGTGATGGGAACCGATGCATTTACATTTGAATCTCTTAAAAGCAAGGATGTTGAAGTTTAGAGATCTATTTCTACAAGTATTTCACCTAAAAATATCATACTGGTGGTGTTATATCTGTAGCATTCGTATACCGTTTTATTGCTCCCTTGTTACCATATCTGCTGTACGCTGACCGTAACTAACTAATGACAAAGTTACATATAAATTTTAGGTCAGATCTATATACATATACATTATGTTCTCAATTGATGATCTATATAAACATGACTTAATTTTGGTTAAAAAAAGATAACTGCTCAAATCTCAAAGGAATATCAACCGGTAAATTAAAATGTGTGTATATGTACATTTATATATATATATATATATATGTATGAATGTATGAAAGCATGCATAATGAACCTGCTCTTAAACAATTAAAAAAAACTATCTAGTGAAAGTAATTCGTCTTCTGTCAACCTCAATTAAATGAAGTAGATCATCAGAGATGTTATTATCCCTAAGCTATGAATTCTCTCAAAAGTTCTCAGTTCCCAGTCAGCCAGGCAATCAGTGAGACCATTTCCTTGCCGTATAATATAAGATGTTGTGATGGGAACTGATGCATTTACATTTGAATCTCATAAAAGCAAGGATGTTGAAGTTTAGAGGTCTATTTCTACAACTATTTCACCTAAAAATATCATACTGATGTTATTATATCTGTAGTATACATGTACGGTTTTATTACTCCCTTCATACCATATCTACTATACACTGACGGTCATAAACTAATGACAAAGTTAAATATAAATTTTAGGTCAGATCTATATGCATATACATTATGTTCTCAATTGATGATCTATTTAAACATGACTTAATTTTGGTTAAAAAAAGATAACTGTTCAAATGTCAAAGGAATATCTACTGATAAATTATAATGTCTATGTGTGTATGTCTACATATATACATATAAGTGTATATGTATGTATGCATGCATGCATACATATATGTGTGCACGTTTTGCGTGTGAGGTGGATAATGAACCTGCTCTTAAACAATAATAATAATAATAAAACTATAGTGAGAGCAAACTGTCTTCCATCATCCTCAATCAAGTGAAGTAGATCATCCGAGAAGTTACCTTTCCAAAGCTGTTAATTCTGCAGAAAATTCCCAATTCCCAATCAGCTAGGCAATCAGTGCCGTATAATGTGCGACGTTGTGATGGGAACCGATGCATTTGCTTTTGAATCTCATAAAAGCAACGATGTTGAAGTTTAGAGATCTGTTTAGCCACATTTTGGTAGTCTTTTTGTATTCAAATTCTGAGTCCAAGTGAAAAGACACAATTCTGTAAGATCTATTTAGTCCCAACCACATTTTAATTGAAAAATCCTGCTTGCTCTCTCTCTCTCTCTCTCTCTCTCTCTCTCTCTCTCGACGATGCTTGCTCTCTTCTCTGGTGGTTACTGCTTTATCAAGATACATAGACCGCATGCCAATTTCTCTACTTGTGAAAACGACTGGGTTGCTCACACATGCTCACTAAGCTTCACATGTGACCACCACATTCAATTTTATTGCTAGCTAGAAATTAGTATGTAACGCATATGGTGCATGGTTTTAGTAAATTATGAAAAAAAGAAAAAAAGTTCTCACATTTCAATCCATTCCGTGGAACATATTGCATTAGTCTCTCTCTCATCCATTATATACCGGAGTCATGATAATCTATCTCGATAAACTAAGATTACCATATAAATTATCATGTTTAATAATTGGACATAGTAATTTAAGCGATGATACTTGATTTTCGCTAATTTAAGATTATTATAAATTATAGTAAACCGATTCTCATATGAAAGTGAATATCGGAGAGTACCAAAGTTAGATGATCTTATTATACTCTTGACTTCCATATAAGCTTTAAATAATACTTAATCTGATTATATATTTAATTTATACTAGATAATATTTTACATATTTAATTTTTAATATATAATATAATATTTTATATTAATATAAAATTTAATATTAATACAATATTTAATATTTTAAATACTATTATATATTTATATAATAATATATAAATTTTAAATATTAAATTATTGATATTTATGATCTTTTTGTATATTAAATTGTTATATAATATATAATATATATTAAATATCTAGAATATGCAAATATTTAGTATTTCTAAAATTAATTTATAAAGAATCTTGATTTTTATAAAAACATTACATATTTTAGCAAAAGAAAGAGAAGGTCACTTAAAAGATAAAAAAAATTTATAATAAAATTTAATAAAATTAAAAAAATTAATTACTATATTTTGTTATTATGAACAAAACATGGTAATCTTTTATTTCTAAGTATCTAGTGACTAGTAAGTGTAAGATTACAAAGAATGTAATATTTTCGATAATACTATGTTACTGCGAACCAAACATTATCAAGGGGATAGCCAGCTTATTAAAATTATATATAAGAATTTTTCGAGAATGTTAATTACTGCAGGAACTTCTTCCTTCATAGATTAATCTCATAGAGTTTTTAGTATTACTCGATAGATTTAAGTTTCACAAGATGCCTTTTAACTACCGTTCGTCGGCAAGATTTGCTCTTGGACCATCTTTTCGCAGCTAGCAGCGTATGTTAGGGAAAGTGCTCAAAAGACCATAAAACATCTTCTGCCACAGCCTTGAGAGCACCTTAGAGTCGAATGTTAGAGGAGCCCTGTAACATCTGCATCCGATTCAGCAGTGAACCGGATGAACTAGTCCTAGAGCTGGTTCAATAGAGGTCCGGCCACCAAACCAATCTCTTTGAAACCCTTCCACGTTCCTCTTCAAGTAGCAGCAACTCTCCCCCGATCTTGCATGCGGCCGTAACCAAACGGTTGCCTATATGTCGCGACCCCCAATCCAGAACTCGGTCCAGGGACATACATTCCTCCTCAACTAGCAGCAACTCTCCCCCGATCTTGCATGCGGCCGTAACCACCTCTGAAACCACTTGGGTTGTCTTTATGTCGTGACCCCAATCTAGAACTCGATCCAGGAACATCACGAGATAACCACATACTTTTAAAATAAATCCTAAGAACACATAAGGTCTACTAAATCTCAACATACAGATCTGCAAGATCTGTAAAGCTAAATCTCATATATCTCAAAAATGCTAACACAAATCATCAATCTAATATATATAAATCTGTATGACAATTTCATTTTACAATTCGAAATATCTACAATGACTAAGGAACTAGAAATCTATTGCTATTCTCACTCTTGGTAACTAACTCCAAATTTTTGGTCTAGCAAATAGGCATCATCATCAACCTCCATAACATGGTAAAAGGGGTAATGAGTTAAAAGCCTAGTAGAACTTTTATACATACCATCATCAATATGCCAATAAAACTAGAACAATAATATATTAAAATATATTTTTTATAGAAAGTAACATGGTATATCTATAAACCATCTTAAAAACCTTTAAACCAATCAAATTCATATACCAACATGACCAAAATAAATGTCAAAACCATCCACATAATGACATATCCACATCTCAATTTTCTGCATACTACTGATACATATTGGTAAATCAGCATACCAGTAATCCGTGTCTAACAACCTAATCAGGCAATATTACACATGCAAATATTAGTTTTCACACTAGTACTTAACGTAATAAACTCAGCAATGCTATATTACATAGGCCATAACTTTGTTTTATACCAGCCTCTCACAGCTCTTAAGCCCTTTCTCGGTGTCGCTAGTCTAAGATCAGTTGGCTTCACACTAGTACTAGCAGAACTAGTACCATGTATTAATAGTATCAATCACATACATACACATCTCAGTGACTAGTCTACATGCCCACATCACATCTCATAACCAACAAAACCATACCATACCACATCCACAATAACATATCTCAACAAACCAAACTCATAATCTCAAACCATAGCTAAAACCATTCATACCAAAATAATATACTATCATATATAAGCAACTCCACAATAAACCATCATACTCAATTTAAAACATGCTGAGAAATCAACAATAAAACCATAATATATGTAAGCATGCAAGATATGAAATATATTACATAATAGTAGATGTAAAACTTCTATCTCAGATCACTAATCCAATAATCTCCACAATTCAAGTCAATCAGTCAATGATCACCTATAATTAAACATAAATAATTAATTAATTTACTAAAATTCATAATTTAAAAATTACTATTTTACCCTTTTAGCTCATATTTTTAAAATTACCACTTTTTCTCTCTATCTTAATGATTGCTAACCCTTACTTAACTAATTTTATCCAAGATTTATTTATTTCCTAATATTGCTAATTTTCAACAACTTACTTATATTTACAAAAATGCCCCTGCCAGCTTATATTAATTACCACATCTACTTAAGCTTATTCATCTCAAAATATACATTAATCATTATTCAATTCAAAAAAATACTAACAAAACCAAAATTCTTGATTAGCAATTTGGTTTTAATTATACAAATAGATTTGATTTGATAAATTAATTTAACTCAAATAAGATCCCTTAAACCAATTCAAATTAAATTTATTCTAACCCAATCAAGAATATAAATTGATCTTGGTGTGAATGAAAATGATTAGGCTCAATTGAATTCACTAATTAAATAAGATTTCTAATGCTAACCCAAAGGTTGAACTAGCTTGAACAAAATGGTTCACTAGTTACTGGTTCACGGATCTCTGTTTTACGTAAGAAGACAGTCTTCTTCAACCGAACGACCAAACCCACCTGAATCCCATCCAAGATCAGCCGTGGCTGATCTTGTTCGAGGTCTGCTCCAACCAAGGCCAGCCCCCACCTTCAACCACAACGATGATGAGCGACAGCGATCTCTAGCCCGCCGGTAACCACCGTCCTTGGCGAACAAACAAAGGAGGAAGGCATAGTTTTCTTCTTCTAACCGATGGCCACCTCTCATCTCTTCCCATTGGGTGGCGGTGACTATATTCTCCGGCAACACTCTACAACGACTCTTCCCATTGGGTGGCGGTGACTATATTCTCCGGCAACACTCTACAACGACAACCCAACCACGACAGCTACCATATTTGAATCAAGCGTCTATGATCTAGAAAACCCAAAACAGAGCATTGGATAGATTATTTGAGACTTGATTGGAAGGTTGCCGATGACGACCGATGGCCCTAGAAGCTTCCTAACCTCTAACGAATATACTCGAGCATCCAATCAATCTATCGCTCACCACCATGCTTGTCGAAATCAACAAGAATCCCAAGAAATAAAGGCTTGAAAATATAAAGAAAAGAAGAATAGCACGGCTGAATTTTACCTTAAATGCTGGCACCGAAGAGAAAGGAGAAGGCTAACGTCCTTCATCTTTCAATTATGGGATAGCTCACCTTTCGGCAATGACTCTTTAGCTCAAAAGTTAAAAAAAAATAAGAAAGTAGAAGAAGGAGACAATAGAGAAGGATCTCGAATGGGTTCAATAAAGAAGGCAGTTTCTTTATTTATAGAGATAGAGAGAAGTATCATAGGTTTGTCACAATTAATTGCTAACTATTATGGATGCTGAACCAAAGAGATGTCAAAATCAAGAGGAGGGGGAGGAATAAAAATAAAAATAAAATAAGCTGAAAGTTAGAATAAAAATAAAAATAAAATAAGCTGAAAGTTTCTCCAAAGTAAGGTGATGGTTGAAGTTATGAAAGAATTGAATAGTATACATAATTTTGGTTTAGAAAAAATAATCCTCTCTTAATTTTAAGCCATTATTATAAATAAGTTTGATAGAATGAAGGATCCAGATTTGTTATGAGAGTTAAATTAATTTGTTAGAAGAAAAAATAGGTTTGATAAAAATAGAAACAGGATCTGATCAGTTGGTTAATGGCATGAGATATTTATTGGAATGCCTTTAAGAATTTTTGTCCTCTTAAAAATATAACCACCTATGTAGGTTAATTAAATGAGTTTGTTTTGGTTTGTTAGGATTGATTAGGTTGTTGAGGGTTTAATTATAGCTGGTTAGTGATGCTTGAAAGAAATACCTTTATTTATAAAAATATGGTATCACACCATAGGTGGAGCCGAAACCTCATTCGGAGTTCTCTTCTCCCAGTCTCTCTCTATATCCTTCGTCTTTAGCGGTGATGGAGCCATGTGGGAGATGAAGGCCAAGCTCTGATCAAAGCTAGGTTGCAGATAATCAGATTCAATCCCTTGTTCCGCAGAGAATCCTCTGTTTCAATCTAAGTTCCTTCATTTTTGGCTTATAGATTCCTTGATCGGAGAAATTGGTGACTTAGAAGAGTTAGTTGGAGGTCAGCGCATCTTCTTCTAGCCCTGATCGTCGCCATAGTCAGCCGGGCATCCACCGGTAAGCAAACCAACCTCTGTTTTCTCCAGTAACTCTCTGTTGTGGTCTAATTGGCGTCTTGATCTCACTGGAGATGGTATATAGATCGGAAGCCATCAGCTTCAAGTACTTTCCTCCGTCCATGATCACCTCTAGTCAGCGCTGATAGGAGGCCAAGAAACCGGGGGCCTGTAGTCTAGATCTATAAGCTTCATCTTGGCCACTGTTTCTTGGTTCGATCAGCCATCAGATTGATCACCGCCGCCGCTAGACGCCACCGGTGGTCGGTGGCTGGAGATGTGGCGAGCGGCCATGGCCGATCGGCCATGGAGGTCAACCATGGGAATCCAGATCTCATGGTGAAGAAGACGTGGGTCTTCTTGGATTTGGGCTGGCACCGCTGTGCGCAATCACTATCGGTGGTTGCTACCACCAGTGGCCGGCGACGTGATCTGTTGATGATCGGCCATGATCGATCTTGGCACACCCATGGCAATCAGGGCATGGGGTTTGCTCTTGGGAAGAAGAAAGCAAAAGCCTTCTTAAATCCTATCTTGGCTAACCAAACCCAATTTTTTGAGTTAGGTTGGGGCTGGGTTAAGCCAATTAAACCCAAATTCCTCTCGGCCATTTCAAGTAATGGTTGCTGAGATCTGATCTTTTACCAGATTCGGTTAGGTCCAAGTTGGAATGTTTCAAGCCCAAAGTCTCTATTGGATTTAATTGATGAACCAAAAATCTGAACCCAAGTAGATGGTCTAGGCAAAATCTGAACCATTGGATGTAAGCAAGTGTAGGTTTAATTAGAGCCAATCTAGTGGATTATGTGATTGGATTAGAAGGATATTGTCCTAATTAAACCATGATTAAACCCATTAAGTCTAAGTATGAGGGGTATAATGGTAATTTTAAATATATGAATAGAAGGGCATGAAGGTAATTTTATTAATTATGAATTTTAGTAAATAAATTAATTGTTTATGATTATAATTATAGGTGACCATTCAGTAAAGTGATTGTTATTCGTGGATACTGTAGAGAAGATTGGATTAGTGATCAAAGTAGGAGTTTACAGCTACTTTTATGTAATACGTTACATGTCATGCATAACATATATCATAGATTTCTGCATAGATTTTCAGCATGTTTTGATTATCCACCTATGTTTTATATATATTGCTATGATATCATGATTCGGGGTTGATATATGCTTATGGTGTATCGATTATCTAGTTATGATGAAATTATGATATTAATATGTGATGGGATGGTAAGATGTTGTGCTTGTCGACTAGTCATTGTGATATTATAGAGGTGGCATTGAGGGCAGGGCATGAAGCCATAGAAGCCCGATGCAGAATGGGTTCATAACTTGGTTTATGGCACTTAGCACTTATATTGTTGATACATGATACTTGTTTTGGTAGACTTGGCAGGAATTCGATGTAGCTTAGACATGTGGAATAGGGGTAAGGCTAAGGACCGTGGAAGCCGATGTAGAACCAATGTAGATTGACTAGGTTTATGACGCATGGTAGTAGTATGAGAACCAACTTGAACATGCGGGGATTACTAGATTAGGTTGTTAGTCACGGACTATTTGTATGAGGTTTGTCAGTATATATCTTCAGTATGCCGATGCATTAATATAGCTGTGTGCTTGATGTTGATGGGGCTGTGCTTAATAATATTGCATCCAAAGATGTAATTTAATGTCATAAAAAGATAAAAAATGATGAACAGATTTATTTTATGCATGGTATTTACAGTAGCATTTATCTCAGTATATATGATATTATTATATTATCTTTCATTTTCATGGTATATTCATATTGGTATGTGTAAAATTTTTACTGTGCGTCTAGCTCATTAATCCTCATCTTTTTTAATGGAAGGATAATTACACGGTGAATCTTGACCTAGGGCTGGGCACTGGGAGTGATACATAGATATCTTAGGATTTATTTTGATGATAGATTAGTTGTTTCATTCCTCTTTGCATCTCAAGATGGCTTTATAAACCTTTTTATATTACTGCTTATTTTGAGGATATTTTGATCTGCTATTTAGATGTCTGTTGATATACTAACGGATCCTAACCTGGGGCTGGGTGCTAGGAGTGATACATAAATATCTTAGGGTTTATTTTTGTGATTGATTAATTGCTTCATTACTCTTTTGCATTTGAGAATGATTTTATAGATCTCTTTATATTATAGTTTATTTTGAAAATATTTTGATATGCTATTTAGATGTCTGTTGGTATACTGATGTTACTTTTTTTTATGATGATATATAAATATAATTTAGATGATAACATTATTTGATGATGATCTATGGCAGATCTTATATGCTTTTAGAGTTTGATCTAAGAGCATGCGGCTCTATTGCGTGCCACTCTGCATCGGGCGCCAGTTGGGAGCGTGACAAGCCCATTCATTTAGGGACACGCAACGACTTGCAGCAACATGCGTGTGACATCGCTGATGACAGAGACAGCGTTCGGGACCGCCAAAAAATTTGGATGCGTACAAGGTGGGACCTGACCCACGGCCAGCCTGATCCGTGCCAGGTTTCGCCTTAACTACACATATAACCAAGGAGTCCAAAACTGGGTCACGACATTCTAAACTTATGGTCAGCCTATTTGTAATTTGTAAATGTCTCGTCAAGTTGTAAGCCCTTAATGCAGCCAAGGCTAATAGGCAGGTCAAGTTGCATGAGGTTTGTGACTCGATGAATTCCAATCTCATTCAAATGGGATCCAATTCAAGATGATTCACATCCACTTGAGTTGCATTCAATCTTGGTGATCTAGTTGGGGATGATGGTGCCAAACCAGTTACTTCGGAGTCGGTTTTGGCATACATTTTGGTTAATACCTTTAATTTTTATCATCATTATTATCATCACCATCACTACCGTCTTGCAATCTTTTTAAACTCTGCCTCTTTTCCTTTGAATCAACTAGCCAATCAAAGTATTGGAAATTTCTTCGTGGTTAGATTGGAATAAGTCTTTTTGTTTCTTCTTCCTTGAGTTGTTCTTGTTATGTTATGGTTGGTGCTGGTTTTGAGACAGGCTTGAAGGCGGAGACATGGGTGGAGGTGGCCAGTTATGATATAGCTTTGTAAGCTAAAGAACCAAAGAGCATCTTCCTTCGGAGTGCATGACTCTTTGGCAAGCCTTTGTTTTTGTTTTCTCGCGTTAGAGGCGGTGACTTTCACGTGTAGTTATTCGTTTGACAGTTCATTTGCAAGCTGGCTTTCCTAATCCCATTTTATATATACATTTTTATTCTATCCCTGGTATTCCAAGCTTCTTATATTAGGGCGGCTCTGCATTTGTCCAGGTCCCATAAGTACTTTTCCACTGCGCTCTCTTTACCTTTTAGGCCGTTCTGAGACCTCTCACCATGCAGAAGATTACGTAAGGCACAAGAAAATTATCTTTATCACTGAAAGTCAAATAAATAAATAAATAAATAAATAAAGGTTGATTTGAGGATGAGCTAATTAGCAGAAGGGGCGAGAGGTGGTTCAAATATGCGCGAGAATATTTCATAAAGTTTTGGCGCTAAATCTCATGTTAACAAAAAAATTAACAAACTAGACTTTGGTTTTACGGTGAAAATATGTGTTGTTGTTTGCCTAGAGTGACTTATTAAATTCTTTCTAATATTTTAGTAGCATTGTTTCATTTGACATTCTAAATTGAGATTCACCCTAGTACCATAAAGTACTTAGGCCATGCTGCAGCATGTCCATAGTTAGAAGTTTGACATACTAAATATTTCAATCTTCACAAGAAATGATTCTCCAAATAAGATTATAAGGATTTTATGGATTTGATCTCAATATGCCAGCGATTCTGCATGTTTGAGGTAGATTCATGTTTTTTTTTTTTTCTTTTGTTCTTTTTCCAAGGGGAGATCAACGTTGATTCAGTGTTGTAAAAAAAGATGCGGCAATGATTTCACTGAACTATAGTGCCGTAACATTTCCCTAAGTCCAATCTACGTGAATGATTGGATGGCAAAATCATATGATCGAATCTTATAAAAGGTAAATTCTAAAAGCCTATCATCTAGCAACAAATATTTCTGACCATTGATCTGCTTGACACTGCATGGCCCAACAGCTGCCCACGCGCACATGCACACACCAGCATGCCTCTTGATTGCAATATACTTCAACTGCAGTTAGATGAATATTACAAAAGAAAGGATAAATTGAGGTTGAAGTCAACTCTGCAAACTAGGTTGCAAATGAGAGTCTTACACCCCTCTTTAGATCACAATATTTGGAACTTGCAAGTTGTTTTGCCAAATGGTTCACATGAATAATACTTTCATCACTTCCATGACATGTTGGGTGGAGCTAGCTCTCACAATTATCACCAGAAGACGAAGAAGATGAAAAAAAAAAAAATCAAAAATTAGATAATCAGCTGTCCATATCTGTGTACAGAGTCCACTTCTGTACACACCAATGTGTGGCCACCGGCAACACCTCAAGAAAACAACAACAAACAGCTTATGGTCCTGAGGGATCCAATCAGAAGATGGCCACATGAAATCAAGAGCTAAGGTTAGGGACCTGCCAAACCATTTGATATAATATGAGAACGTGCCTGTCCCTATCCAAGATGAAGTTGATATGTACCTGCTATGGGACAAAAGCTACGTATATGTAATGCATGTAATCCAATGCTTCATCCTATCAAATCACCATCCATCAGAAAAGACTATGTCTGCTTGTCTTCCTGCGTCAAGAGCAATAACTATAAGGGATCTAGTTACAGTGCTGGGCCTAACGTTCGCCCGAACCATTCAATTGGTCAAACTCTAAGAAAATGTACAATATTACCAGGTCCTGGATAGAGAGCCCGAATGAAAGTAAGGTCTAGTTCTTGCTTGACGGATTGAAAATAAACGGCCTCTCAGGCCAAGTCTTTTTTTTTTTTTTTATTGCTATTATTATTATTATTATTTTCTCCAGATTGGTGTACATTTAAAGGGCTAGCTATTTTTCAGAGGCTAACCACCTTTTCAAAATTCAAGCCCAACTGGGTTGATCCATTTTCTAATAGAATTCATGCTCAATCCAATTAAAGTTTGGGTGTCATTTTAGAATCCAATAGTCATCAAGCCTTGAATTCAGATATAGCATTGCTAAGGTTAAAACCAGGTCTTCCCAACCCGCTTGCACCTCTGCTTCAAGTCTTGGACAATTTTGCAATTTTAGTAGTCGGATATTATAGGGTAACTATCAGGCCTCCAGGTCTGACATAGATTCTGTCTGAAGCCCAATGAGTCTGTGGTAACTCCTGTGCTAAAACGAGAATGTACAATACTTTGTAATTAAATGGCTGGCCAAATGGCAAAACAAATGTGCCTGTCAAGATGATGGGCCTTTTCAATAATAATAGACTATAGAGATTAGGTTGACGGCAATACATTTTGAGAAATAAATATTAAAAGTTAAAATATTCAGTGAAGAAAAACTATGGAGAGAAAGTGCCTTATATATTTAAATGGATGGTTTGCCAATAGTCCGGTAACATAGCAATATCTGATCCTATAACATCTCAAAAATAGTCCCACATTGGATGGAATGGAAAGATTATAATACCCAAAAATAGTCTTACATCGAAAAGGAAAAAAAAAAGTGTTACGTGCTTATAACTCAAATCACCTACTACCAACCAACTTAGCCACGTAGTTTCGATCTGCTAATGGAGTCAATTGAGCCAGTAGGTGGGCTTGAGAAGTTATAATGATATCAGAGCTTATCCGAATGTGCGAAAGTTGGCAGGTATGAGAAAAAAACTATCCATAGGACGGTGGTAGAGTCCTGCCATAGTATGAACTAACGATTCGGATCGGGGATAGATTCTGACTAGCTTATGATTTAAAGAGGAAAGATTGTAACATTCCAAAAATAGTCCCACATTAGATAAGAAGGGAAGATTGTAACACCTCAAAAATAATTTCATATCGAATGGGAAAGAAATGTGTTATAACTCAAGTTCACCTGTTACCAATCAATTTTCGCTCGAGTTTTTGGATCAACAGATGGGCTTGAAATGTTATACATTCACATCATTTTCTTACTTCTTCAACATCCATAACAAAGTAAACTATTTTCAAATAAAGATTCTCCAGCTCCAAATTATGCCACCATAATAAGCACTGGCTTATAGCATGCCACTTCTGATTAAAATGATCCATATGTTGTGGTTATTTGCTAATGTTTTGGCCAATTAGTTGACATCATACAAAGTTGCGAACAAAAAAATGCTTGTAAATTTGCATGTAAATTTCCTATAGGGAACTTTTTCCCGGTTCTTGTAATGGAGTAAATTTTTGTTAAAAATAAGATGCAACATACAAGAAGACAGATGAGAGGAGGATAATATACATTACCGAGCTGATGGTGGTTGCCACTGCAGGACTCCTCACCATATAATTCCCCTTGCCATCCCCCCATATCAATGAACCGTAAACTACTTCCCCATCTTTGTTCCCCATATCCCTTAGAATGAGAGTGAAGCTTTCCTTCTCATATTTCTCCATGGAAACCAACTTTTCCGGCGAGACGCATGATCCAAAACCTCTTCATAGCCGCCGCCGCCTTAGCACGTCACTGCTGAGCTCTGACAACAGTCGCATCCTCTGGAAATCTTTAACAACCCTGGGACTCTTCATCTTTGTTGGAATCAAAGAAGGCAATAGATGATGGATCGTATTCGAGATCTAAAGATGCATTCTGACGTAGTGACTGCCTTTATTTGCTTGCTGGCATAACGCATAGCACCCCAAGCATCTCAAGCAGTCTTCGGCGCTAGCATCGTGGACAAGGCCATAGTCCTAGCTACCTTGTTGGGCCCACCATGACCAGATCTTATGGGGAGGAGAGTTATTTCACAATCCAATCAGATTTTAATTACGTGACATGGTTAGATAATTTCTAAGGCATAATCTTAGTAAATATGCAGGACCTCCAATGCTCAACCAAAACTAACAAGAACAATAAACAAAAATATTTTATTAATAATTTAATAGTTTAAAATATAGGGATTGAACACATCTAATATCATATCAGATTCAAAAGCTAAATTTCTAAATATGAATCTTGAAACTAGACATTCTGCAGTTTCAAAATAATAATAATAATAATAATATGAGTTAACAATTCCAAAAGAAATTTCCTTCCATGCACATTAGCAGGAATTAAAATGCACATACATTATTTTATAATATTAATAAATGAAGTCAATAATACTATATTAATGTTAATTAATTCATGTGCCATGATTAAACAATGTGCATTCACAAATTCAATTGTATAGTATGGTGTGAATTCAATTAAATAGAATGGTATTCATAATCATAACTCATAACACAACTCATAATAGGATAATAATGCTACATATACTAAATTTCATGATTCAAATAGTAACATCATTTTACAATAATTTATGGTTTATATAGAGGCCAAATTTCAAATCTTCAATCCATAATAGTTTCAAAACTTATTATTTACTATTATTTATTGGGCCCAACATTTTAGCATTTGAATTAATCACAACCACGCTAAGCACACCAAGCAATTCTCTCACGTGACGAGTCCAGATACAACCTTTCCTCATTATATCTTATATGTTTAATCAACCATCATATTTCAACAATTGATCAGCAATGGCCGCGCTATAGCCTGCGATAGGCAAACCTTAAATTACTCATGTCATGCTGGGCAATCAACGCTACACTACGCGATGCCACATTATGCAATTCTCTCATGTAGCTAGTCCAATTAGACCCACTTCATTTTATATTTTCTAATCATCATCACTATTTTAAATGAAAAATCAATTTTTATAATTTTATAATCTATAATAATAACACCTTATGAATATTCATAATAATACGGATAATTATATAAAATTATAGGCATAAATATATAATATTAAAATTATGCAGATGATTATACTCAGGATATCTTATACTAATAGAAGTACTATTATGCCAGCTTAGATCGTAGGGATGTCTATCTCACCTAAATTAATTTTAAATTAATAAAATCTAAAAATTGGCTAACTCATTACTAACTGAATAAATTTTAATTTTTAATTTTTTAAAATTTTTAAATTATTCTTTCAACCTTTGTGCTCATTCTAATTTATTTGTAATATTTTAATTTAATAATATTAAAAGAGCCAAGAGTTTACCTCTATCACATGATTAGAAAAAGTAACCTAGGCTAGGTTTTTTCAAACCTAGACTATATACCACCTGCACTAATAAACTAATCTTGATTAGATTAATATTATTAATGAAAATCAGAGACTATAGAGAGGGAAAGAGAGCAAGGTAGAGAGTGCTAGAGAGAGAAGTGTTATAGAGAGAAAATGATAGAGAGAGTTAGAGAGGGAATGGGAAGAAAATAGAATAATAAAAAAGGAGGAAATAAGGGCGCCATGCGAAAAAGGGAGAACCCATCCCCTGCTTCACCGCACCGACCCTAGAGAAAGAAAGAGAGAGAAGAGATTGGAGAGGGAAGGAGAGAAGAAGGGATCAAGGGAGAGGGGAAAAAGAGAGGAAGGGAGAGAGGGATAGGGGGCATGGCCGTGAGGCTTGGTCGGAGCTGCTCCCTTCTCTTGGTCGCAACCGTGGTGGTGCGAGCAAGAGAGAGGAGGAAAACAATGTTCGATAGCTAGGAGGAAAGAGAGAGAGGGAAGGGGAGAGAGATGAGTTGGTAGCAGGAAAATGGGTACTTGGTAGTGAGTAGGGGGCGGTCCCATGCCACCGCTGTTCACAGATCATCCGGCCACAACGAAAAGGTTGGCGACATATGGCTTCTACCATTATTAAATTTGGGGAGGGTTGTGTTACCTCTATATGCAGAGACTATTTTTATGGATGCATACGTAGCTACAATACCACAACAAGATCCAGTCCAGCCGTCTGATATCCAAGCAAAGGTTGGCAACAAGGAACATGGGGCTGTGCCTTTGGACCGCTCCCCATCCTAAACGAAAGATGCCTGTTCCACCACGGGGTGAAAAGCTAATGCATGCATGTGATCAGATAAGCTTGTGTATCCACTCAATAGGCCGGGCCTAACTCCCTTGCCAAGTCTTCGATGGGCCGAACTGAAGGCACACTTTTAAAATAGAACCGAGAAGCTCCTCTGGTACAAGTGTGTCCCAAGTCGGTTGAGTCTGGTCTTGCTCCAGCTTGATGCAGTACTAAACTAAAATGGTTTTAGCTCATGTCATATCGGGCCGTTTCATGTTCTTTAAGGATTTAGTGCATATAAAAATGCTTTTTCTACCATGTATGTGAGTGATGTTATAAGTAATGGAAAGGCTAAGGATAAAAGGGCATTAGATAAAGGTTAAAAACATTGAATAGATGGCTTTGAACTGGTGAGATAAAAAAGTACGATAGATAAATCCGTATAAAAATGGCTATAACTGCACCTTTCAGATGAGTTATTTCATGCCCAAGCAGACCTATTCGGGCATGACCAGGTTCACTAATTTGTTCAGAAATTCATCTCAATGCCTACTTGGCCCACTTGCATATCTACTTCAAGCTTCATGCCGAGTTTAGCAATTTAGGAGTTACATGACAAGTGAATTATGTCACTATTTATCAAGCATCAGCCTTGTAAATTGATCCAGATTCTTCTTGTGTTCAATATGAGGAGCCATTCCTAGATACCATGTATCTCATAGATCAGAACTATTAATGAACTAGCATAACTGTAACCCACTCTTGCATTTCTGAGCCCGTTGTTCCGCTCCTGCAAGTGATTAACCTTTACGAGGCACATGATAAAACAGGTCTGCAGAAGCATGACTCCCCTGTGAGTCTATGCAACTGCAATGGTGTCATGCTTAAATGATAATGCTAAGAATTTGTTATAAAAAGGTTCACGAGATAACAGCCAACCAAACAAAATGTCACTGTCCAGAAGGTGAACGATTTCAATGAATCATAGAGATCGTGGGTCCACAAGGAGTTAGATTATGATTCATTATCAGATAATTTAGGCTTCTCCAACCATTAGCAGAGAATTTTGATGGACCACTCCTTAAAATGGACATGTATTTTGGTTATTTTGGTCAATTAGTTGACGTCATGCAAAATTACATAAAAACAAAATATTGCAAATGTTTCTTCAGGGAATTTTTCTTGATTCTTGCAAATTAAACTTTTGGTTAATAGAAGGATGCAGCATATTGGAATTAAACTTGATATCTTTTCAAAGAGACACTTTTGAAGAAGACATTTTTTGAGAAATCAAACATCACACTTTGAAAGAAAATATTTTTTGAGAAACCAAACATCACCTTGAAACTAATTAGTTGCATAGAAACTTGCTACTGTTATTATATACTTTGAACTAAGCAATATGTATTTATTTTTTGGTAGACAAAGAGTCACTTTGTAATGATAAAAAGTCATGTATCTTTTCATAATTTAGAAGAAGAAGATAAGAGAATTTAGAAATATAATATCTATTAGCTTGTTCTATTACCTTATCTACAAAATATTCTTTTCATTTCCTTCAAAATATGGTATTAGAGCTACAAAAAGATTCATGGTTTCCATGAACTTTGTTCAAACCCAAATACTCAAACTCACCAAAGACAACTATGACAACTAGTGTATCCAAATGAAGGCTTTGCTTGGATCTCTTGATGCTTGGGATCTTGTAGAAGAAGGCTACATGGAGCCAACCGAAGATAAAGCAATGCTCACACAAGAGCAAAGAAAGCAAAATAAGAAGTCAAAAAGGAAAGACAAAAAGGCGCTCTACACACTCTACCAAAGTGTAGATGAAGGCATATTCGAGATTATCGCCGAAGCCATAACATCAAAGAAGGCATGGGACTTATTACATAAGGCACATAAAGGAGCAGAAAAGGTGAAAAAGATTCGGCTACAATCTTTGAGGTCTGAATTTGAATCTTTCAAAATGATAACTGGAGAATCAATTTCTAATTATTTTTCAAGAATGATGTCTATAATCAATCAATTGAAAAGAAATGGTGAAGAAATTACTGATGCTTGAGTCATGGAGAAAATTTTGCGCTCTTTAGATGCAAAATTTGACTTCACTGTTGTAGCCATTGAAGAATCAAAGAAATTAAAGGAGATGACTATAGAGTAACTCATAGGCTCTCTATAAGCACATGAACAAAAGCTTTCTAAGAGGATGGAGGAGAAACCCATCGAGAGAGTACTTCAAATAAACCTCACACTACAAGAGAAAGGTGATCCAAAAGAAATAACAAGTTTCTATGGTCGAGACCATGGAAGAAGAGGAAGAGGTGGAAGATTTCATCAAGATCAACCACAAAGAACTCAAGGAGACACAAGAGACTTCCATGCTCGAGGTCGTGGTAGAGGAAGATTTTCTAATCCTAGAGGAAGAGGAAGGTATGGACAACAAGCACTATAATGTTTTATTTGCAAAAAATATGGGCACTATGCTAAAGATTGCTGATACAAAGATAATGCTAATTGTGTTGATGAGAAAATTCATTTTACAAAAGAACAAGAAAAAGAAGTAACTCTACTTTTGGCCTACAACAATATTACTGGTGTTATCAAAAAGAGTACTTGGTACCTAGACACAAGTGCTAGCAATCATATGTGTGGGATAAAGGACATGTTTTTTAAGATGGATGAAAACTTCAAAGGCTTAGTGACTTTTGGTGACTTCTCTAAAAGACCTGTTGAAGGGAAAGGTAAAATCCTCATCAAGCTCAAAGATGGTACTCAAAATTTTATTTCAGATGTCTATTATGTTCCAGACATTAAAAATAACATTCTTAGTTTGGGCCAATTGCTTGAAAAAGACTATGATATTCACATGAAAGAATTAAGTCTTTCTATTAGAGACAACACCAATACTCTCATTGCACATGTTCCTATGTCAAAAAATAGAATGTTTGAGTTGACTTTGCATGTTGATGGTTCCTCTTGTATGATGGCACAAATTCTTGATGACTCTACTCTATGGCATCTTAGATATGGACACTTAAACTTTGATGGATTAAAACTTTTGTCTAGCAAGAATATGGTGACAGGGATGCCTTGGCTAAAAATGTCCAAGAAAAAATGTGAAGTTTGCATAGTTGGAAAGCAACAAAGGAGAACCTTCATTTCAGGAAGATCAAAAAGAGCAACAAAACCATTGGAATTGATACATTCAGATGTTTGCAGCCCAATCAAACCAACATCTATGGGAGGTAACGAATATTATCTTTCCTTGATTGATGATTATTCTGGAAAGACATGGGTTTATTTGTCAAAAAAAAAGAGTGAAGTGTTTCAGAAATTTAAAGAATTTAAGTTTTTTGTTGAGAAACAAAGTGGTTTTCAAATTAAAGCCTTGAGATCGGATCATGGTGGCGAGTATTTGTCCAATGAGTTTTCAAATTTTTTCAAAGAACATAAAATTTTTCATCAAGTTACCATGCCTTATTCACCTCAACAAAATGAAGTTTTAGAAATAAAAAATCGAACAATTTTAAATATGGTTCGATGTATGTTGAAAGATAAAAATATGCCTAAAGAATTTTGGGATGAAGCAGTTGCTTGTGCAGTTTATTTGTTGAACAGATTTCCCTCAAAAAGGCTTCACAATATGACACCTGAGCAAGCATAGAGTTCATACAAATCTAAGGTTGATCATCTTCGCATCTTTAGAAGTGTTGCTTATATCAAAGTGCCTAATGAGAAAAAGGATCAAACTTGATGACAAAGGAGAAAAGTGCATTCTTTTAGGCTATGCTGAAAATTTAAGTGGCTATAAGTTGTATAATCCTATTGCAAAGAAGGTAATTTTTTCAAGAGATGTTGAATTTGATGAAAAGCAAATATGGAGTTGGCAAGATAATAATAAAATGCAAGAAAATGAGGCATATATCAAAGAAGAAGAGTTACAGTATCAAGAAGAGTTACAACATCAAGCCCACAACAAAGTCCAAGACATCCATCTCCACAAGAAAGTTCTAGTAGCTCATCCTCAAAAAGAGTACACAAAACTCAGAGTGTCCAAGAGTTGCTTGATGTCACAAGGTGTCTTGATGCTAATGATTATACTATGTTTTATCTTTTTACAGGTTGTGATCCAATTGAGTTCCATGAAGCAAATAAAGAAGAAAAATGGAGAAATGCCATGCATGAAAAAATTTCATCAATTGAGAAAAATGACACTTGGGAACTCACAAATCTTCCCCAAGGTCATTAAGCCATTGGAGTCAAATGGGTGTATAAGACAAAGACAAATGCAAGAGGAGAAATAAAAAAACACAAAGCCCGCTTGGTAGTAAAAGGCTACAAACAACAATATGGTATTGACTATGATGAAGTTTTTTCTCCTGTTATTCGAATGAAAACGGTACGCCTTCTTATTTCCTTAGCAGTTCAAATGAAATGAAAAATTTTTCAAATGGATGTGAAATCAGCTTTTTTGAATGGCCATTTGAATGAAGAAGTCTATGTAGAACAATCTATGGGTTTCATTCAAAAAGGACAAGAAGACAAAGCCTACAAACTCAAAAGAACTCTTTGTGGATTGAAACAAGCTCTAGGAGCTTGAAATACAAGGATTGACAAGTATTTTGCTAAAAATGGTTTTCGAAAATGCCTTCTTGAACATTCTCTTTATATAAAGACTAATAATATTGGTGATGTTCTGTTTGTTTGCCTATATATGGATGATTTGATATTCATAGGAAATAGTCTTGCAATGATTGAAGTTTTCAAGACTTCAATGATCAAGGAATTTGAGATGGTGGATCTTGGCTTAATGTCTTATTTTTTGGACATTGAAGTCAACCAATCAAATGAAGGCATATTCATTTTACAAAGCAAATATGCAAAGAAAATTTTGGAGAAATTCAAGATGGAGAATTGCAATTCTAGCAACACCCCAATTGAATACAACACTAAATTAAGTAAAGATGGAGAAGGAGATCTTGTCAATCCAACATATTATAAAAGTTTGGTTGGAAGCTTAAGATATCTCACAAATACAAGGCCGGATATTGCCTATAGTGTTGGAGTTATAAGTCGTTACATGGAGAAGCCAAGGATGAATCACTTAATTTCTACAAGAAGAATCATTCGATATATCAAAGGTACACAAGATTATGGTATCTTTTATTCATCTACTGATACAATAAAGCTAGTTGGATTTTGTGATAGCAATTAGGCTGAAGATATTATTGATAGAAAAAGTACAAGTGGATTTGCTTTTTATATTGGAGGTGCAACATTCATGGTCTTCAAAGAAGCAACAAATTGTTGCACTTTAATCTTGTGAAGCAAAGTATGTTGCAGCAGCAAATTATGTTTGTCATGCACTTTGGCTTCAAAGACTTCTACAAGAAATGAAGATTTCATAAGAAGAGCCAACCAACATTTTGTTGATAACAAATCAGCTATACAACTTACCAAAAATTTAGTTTTCCATGATCGAAGTAAGCATATCGACACAAGGTTTCACTTTATTCGGGATTGCATCAAAGACAAAGAAGTACATCTTCTTCACATTCCAACAAAAGATCAGGCAGAAGAGTTCAAAAGGCTAAGGAGCATGCTTGGAGTCATGAAGAATTAAGTTTAAGGGGGGGTGTTGGAATTAAACTTGATATCTTTTCAAAGAGACACTTTGGAAGAAGATATTTTTTGAAAAACTAAACATCACACTTTGGAAGAAGATATTTTTTGAGAAATCAAACATCACCTTTAAACTAATTAGTTTTATAGAAACTTGCTACTATTATTATGTACTTTGAATTAAGTAATATGTATTTATTTTTCGATAAACAAAGAGTCACTTTGTAATAATAAAAAGCCATGCATCTTTTCATAATTTAGAAGAAGAAGACAAGAGAAATTAGAAATATAATATCTATTAGCTTGTCCTATTACCTTCTCTACAAAATATTCTTTCCATTTCCTTCACAGCACATGAGAAGGCAAAAGACTAGAAGAGGAGAATCTACACCCGTTTAGAAGTGATGGTGGTTGCCACGATAGGACTCCTCACCACATACTTCCCTTCATCGTCCACCCAAGTTAATGAACCATGAAGCACTTCATCCTTTTTCTTCTCCATCTGGCCCTCTAGAATGAGAGTGAAACTATTCTTCTCATATTTCTCGTGAAATACTAACTTCTCTGGCATGACACGGATTGAAAAACCCTCCAGAGGCACCACCTTGGCGTTGTAAGTCACCACCGCATCACCGACATGGGTCACGGTCCTTCGGAACTCTCGAGCAGCCACAGCACTAGTGGTAGTCTTGTTAGCATCGAAAAATGCGATGAATGATGGATAGTTGAGATCTAAAGACGCATTCGAGCAATCGAAAGAATAAGTTTTAGTGATCGTCTTTATTTGCTTCTTGGTGTAATTCATGGCGCACAGCAATCTCACGTAGTCGTCGGTGCCGGCGTCGTAGACTAGACCAGGATCCAGTGCCCTGTTGGGCTCGATGTGACCAGACCCCAGAGCTAGTGGATTCGCTGGCAGGTTACCATTCCCCATGTCTTTAATTGGTGCCATGGTGTTGTCCAAATTGTACGCAGTGGTCATCAGCGCAGATCGAATCGCCGCCGGGCTCCAGCCCGGCCTCGCACCCTTAATCATCGCAGCCACGCCTGCAGCATGAGGGCAGGCCATCGATGTTCCCGATATGATGTTGAATGGACTGTACAATTCATGAGACCTGTCGAACCCTACCGTTGAATTCTGCGCCCAAGATGCAAGGACCAAGGTGCCGGGAGCCACAATGTCCGGCTTCAGCACGGTTGGGCAGCTAGGCGATGGCCCCCTGGAAGTGTAGTCAGCCACCACGGGGGCAGGCTTCGTGCCCAGGATGGTCTTCCGGAATGTCAGCATGGCTCTTGGGTCTGAGCTTTTATTTATGTACTTCGAAATGATCTTACCATCTTGAGGGCTGATGATAGCCCCAGGGAACGACAATTTGGCGTACAGGTCCTGCAACAAGCCTTTAGATATGAAGAGGCCTGCATCCACTTTAGCAGACCGAACAAAGTATATGGCAAAGCCAAGAGAATCGTTGGCATCGACATCACATACCACCATCTTGTGACGCGCATTTTTCAGCAAGGTACTGTTGTCGCAAGACCCCATGAATATCAAGGGCAATTGCCTCGAGGAAGCTGGCTTTCCAGGGTACAGTGATTTCCCAACGATGGAGCTGCCATCTCCAAGATCGATGATGCCGGCAAACTCCCGGTCGATGGCGGCGGCACCGATGGTGGTGACCCACGGGGTCCCATTGTGCAGAAACCTTGGCTTTGGACCTCTGTTGCCCGCCGAGGTGACCACGAATATCCCCTTCTCCATGGCCGCGAAGGCGGCCATCGCGATGGGATCGTTGTAAAGGGGGACGAAGTCAAGGCCCAGAGATAAGGAAATGACATCCACGCCATCAGATATAGCTTGGTCGATTGCAGCGATGATGTCGGACGTGGCTAATCCTTCGTCCCAAAGAGCCTTGTACATGGCGAGCCGCGCGCGCGGCGCCATGCCCCTAGATGTACCGGGTGCGTACCCAAAGAAGGACGCGTTGGACACGTAATTCCCGGCGGCGGTGGAAGATGTGTGCGTCCCGTGCCCCTCGGTGTCGCGTGGGGAATTAACAGCAATTGTGAGGTTCGGGTCCCTGGCAAGGAGCCCTTTGTTGAACCCCCGTGCTCCGATGAGCTTCCGGTTGCACGCCGAGGAGCTGAAAGCAGTGCCTTGCTCGCAGACGCCCTTCCATCTGGCGGGCACGTCGGTCATGCCGTCGTCCCTGAAGCTTCCGCTCTCGGGCCACACGCCGCTATCGACCACCCCAATTATGACGTCCTCGCCATAGTTGGAGGCCGGCCACAGACCGGAATTTGGATTAAGGTGGAGGAATTCGAAGGTGTGGGTGGTGTCCACCGTCACGGGCATGTCGCGGTAGGACGACAGGTAACCATGTGATTTCTTGAGCAGTTTGAGCTGCGAGGGCGAGAGTCGAGCACTGAATCCATGAATAGCGTTGTCATAGACGTAGATCAGGTTGGAGGTTCCAGAGGTCGAGTCAGAGGTGGCGGTGGCGGCGGCAAGGACGGAGGTATACCAACTGTGGTGGTCTGAGAAGGCTCTAGGCATGACTGATAAGTCCATGTGAACAATATAGGTGGTGATTTCAGCTGTCGTTGGCGACAAGTGCAAGGTAAGTATGGTTATTGCCATCCACCACACATGGTGGAAGGATGACAGAAGTGCCATGGAGTCGGAGTGGTGTCACTTGGACCGTGGGGATTGGGGAATCCTCTGTGCTGCATATAATGAACAATTCGTCGTGTACGACGCCAATCGCGTGCAGGAGCGGAGCGATAGGCTCAGAAATGCCGTTGATGTGAACCCTTGCGGTGGAAAAGCAGTTGGCGTGCCTCTACAAAAATATATATGAATTATCTATATGACCATATGGGTCGATGGATTTACTACATATTTTCTTTTGAAACGCTTGTGAGCGTAGGTATATATGACGAAGACCTTCCAAGAATTTGCATGCTTGAGTGACGAAAGTCTGGAGGTCTAACACACAAGGGCAGTGATTATTAGGTGGCCACTACAAATATTTCACAAAAAAAATGCCATATTAGTGGTGTTATATCTGTAGTGTGCGTGTACCATTTTATTGCTCCATTCGTAGCATATCTGGTATACGCCGACAGTTATTACTAATGACAAAGTTAAATATAAATTTTGGGTCAGATCTATACACATATACATTATGTTCTCAATGGGTTGGCAAGCTAGACTGATTAGATAGAGCAATGTTGTTCCATCATAATGCCCATGGATGACAGATGCCTAGCCCCTTGATGATCTTTTTAAACAAAACTTAATTTTGGTACAAAAAAGATAACTATTCAAATCTCAAAGAAATATCAACTGGTAAATTACAATGTCTGTATGTATGTATGTATGTATGTATGTATGTATGTATGTATATGTATGCATGAATGCATGCATAATAAACCAGCTCTTAAACAATAAAAAAAAACCAACTAATGAAAGCAACTCGTCTTTTGTCATCCTTAATCAAATGAAGTAGATCATCCCAAAGCTGTTAATTCCCCAAAAAAGTTCTCAATTCCCAGTCAGTTAGGCAATCAGTGAGACCATTTCCTTGCCATATAATATGCAACATTGTGATGGGAACTGATGCATTTGCTTTTGAATCGCATAAAAGCAAGTATGTTGAAGTTTAGAGATCTACTACTACAAGTATTTCACCTGAAAATATCTTACCGGCGGTGTTGCATCTAGTGTACATGTATCATTTTATTGCTCCCTTCAAACCGTATCTAGTGTATGCCGATTTTTATTAACTAATGACAAAGTTACATATAAATTTTAGGTTGGATCTATATACATATACTCAATGAGTTGGCAAGCTAGACTGGTTAGATAGGGCAATGTTGTCAGATCATTCTTGAACCGTAATGCCCATGCATGACAGATGCTGAGCCCCCTGATGATCCATTTAAACATGACTTAATTTCGGTTTAAAAAGAGATAACTGTTCAAATCTCAAAGGAATATCAACTGGTAAATTACAATGTCTGTATGTGTATGTATACATGTATATGAATATGCATGTATGAATGCATGCATAGTGAACCTGCACTTAAACAATCAAAAAAAAACTATCAAATGAAAGCAACTCATCTTCGTCATCCTCAATCAAATGAAGGAAACCGTCAGAGAAGCTACTATCCCAAAGCTGTTAATTCTTCAAAAAATTCTCAATTCCCACAGCTAGGCAATCAATGAGACCATTTCCTTGCTGTATAATAAGTGACGTTGTGATGGATACTGATGCATTTGCTTTTGAATCTCATAAAAGCAAGGATGTTGAAGTTTAAAGATCTATTACTACAAGTATTTTATCTAAAAATATCATATTGTTGGTGTTATATCTTAGTATACGTGTACCATTTTATTGCTCCCTTCATACTGTATCTGGTGTATGCCGGCATTTATTAACTAATGACAAAGTTACATATAAATTTTAGGGCAGATCTATATTCATATACATTATGTTCTCAATAAATTGGCAAGCTAGATTGGTTACATAGGGCAATGTTGTCAGACCATTCTTCCACTATAATGCCTATGCATGACAGATGCCTAGCCCCTTGATGATCTATTTAAACATGACTTAATTTTGGTTAAAAAAAGATAATTTTTCAAATCTCAAAGGAATATCAACTGATAAATTAAAATGTCTGTGCGTGCATAAGTACATTTATATATATATGAATGTATAAATGCATGCATAATGAACCTGCTCTTAAACGATCAAAAAATACTATCTAGTGAAAGCAATTCATCTTCTGTCAACCTCAATTAAATGAAGTAGATCATCAGAGATGTTATTATCCCAAATCCGTGAATTCTCTCAAAAGTTCTTAATTCCCAGTCAGCTAGGCAATCAGTGAGACAATTTCCTCGCCGTATAATATGGGACGTTGTGATGGGAACTGATGCATTTACATTTGAATCTCATAAAAGCAAGGATGTTGAAGTTTAGAGGTCTATTTCTACAAGTATTTCACCTAAAAATATCATACTGGTGTTATTATATTGGTAGCATACATGTACCATTTTATTACTCCCTTCATACCATATCTGCTAACCACTGACAGTCATTAACTAATGACAAAGTTACATATAAATTTTAGGTCAGATCTATATACATATACATTATGTTCTCAATTGATGATGATCTATTTAAACATGACTTAATTTTGGTTAAAAAAAGATAATTGTTCAAATCTCAAAGGAATATCAACTGGTAAATTAAAATGTCTGTGCGTGCATAAGTACATTTATATATATATGAATGTATAAATGCATGCATAATGAACCTGCTCTTAAACGTTCAAAAAATACTATCTAGTGAAAGCAATTCGTCTTCTGTCAACGTCAATTAAATGAAGTGGATCATCAGAGATGTTATTATCCCAAATCCATGAATTCTCTCAAAAGTTCTTAATTCCCAGTCAGCTAGGCAATCAGTGAGACAATTTCCTCGCTGTATAATATGGGACGTTGTGATGGGAACTGATGCATTTACATTTGAATCTCATAAAAGCAAGGATGTTGAAGTTTAGAGGTCTATTTCTACAAGTATTTCACCTAAAAATATCATACTGGTGTTATTATATCTGTAGCATACATGTACCATTTTATTACTCCCTTCATACCATATCTGCTAACCATTGACAGTCATTAACTAATGACAAAGTTACATATAAATTTTAGGTCAGATCTATATACATATACATTATGTTCTCAATTGATGATGATCTATTTAAACATGACTTAATTTTGTTTAAAAAAAGATAATTGTTCAAATCTCAAAGGAATATCAACTGATAAATTAAAATGTCTGTGCATGTATATGTACATTTATATATATATGAATGTATAAATGCATGCATAATGAACCTGCTCTTAAACGATCAAGAAAAACTATCTAGTGAAAGCAATTCATCTTCTGTCAACCTCAATTAAATGAAGTAGATCATTAGAGATGTTACTATCCCAAAGTTGTGAATTCTCTCTGCTGATCTCGCATTGATTTTGATGATCACAAAACAATTAAGTAGGTTACTAATGATTTTGGTGAAGAATCACAATAACATATAGGCATACAAGAGTCACCAAAAACATATAAATGGATTTCAAGCTTCAAAATGAGTCTATGGTTCAAGAGAGAGAGTTCCAAGATCTGAGAAGGATGGTTCAAGCTCAAATTAAGTGAAACTCAGATGTTTGGCAAAGTTATCAAATGAAGAAAGTTCAAGTTTTGAAAGATATGGTACTTATTCTCCTTAATACAATGAGTTTTCTTATCCATGGAATGATCTTTTCAAGTTTTGGAGACATTAGTCAACTCACAGAGCAGCTACTGGAACTTGGAATAAAAGTTTGAAGCCTTTAGTCGACCCACATGCAAGCTATCAAGTCAAAAATGTGTCACAGAAAGTCTTACAGAGAGAATTCATAAGTTAGTCGGCTCTAGAGCCGACTACTGTGGCCATATAGAGAGAATCTACAAATTAGTCGGCTCTAGAGCCGACTACTGTGGCCATACAGAGAGAATCCATAAATTAGTCAGCTCTAGAGCCGACTAACTTGGCCTTGGATGGAAAAAATCCCGGTTAGTTGGCTTTGGAGCCGACTAACACCCTGGGATGGGTTGTAATGGCAAGTTCTAACATTCTAATGATTGGAAACGGCTACTCCAACGGTCCAATCCTTCAATAAACTATAAATACAAGTTAATGAGATAGATTATCAGGAGATTAAGTGGATTTTTGAAGGATTATAAGTGAGAAAAAGTGAGATATATCAAGTTAAAATTCAGAGAGATTTCAGCCTGTTCTATTTTAAAAAGTTTCTGTTGCTGAAGTTTGAAAATTCATTGAAGCCTATTCAAAGCTCCCACCAACCACTCCAGAAGCTTCATCAAGTGCTCTTAACTCAAGCATTCAAAGAAGTGAAGCTCATTTAAGGGAGAAAGCTTCAAAATCTGTAAAGTATCATTATTGCTTTTATTTGCTCATTGAGGAGCTGTGTTTTCTGAAATTGTTCAATTCTTGTATCTTGTTGAGTTTCAACTTGGTTGAAACTTGTGAAGGGTGTGCCAAACCCGTAATTGATGAATTGTAAAGGCTCCCTTGTGCTTGGAAACAAGAAGCTAGCTGAATTAGATAGGTTGTAATCGTTGGAAAAATAATTAGTGGAGAAAATTCCCAAGGGGTTCTTGGGGAGTAGACGTAGGTGCAAGGGTTAGTACCGAACCACTATAAATCTTTGTGTTTATGTGTGTGCCTACTATTGACATTGTGGTTTGTTCTTAGTTTGACACTTTACTCTCACATAATTTCACTGTTTTGCAAATATTGCACATTTTTGTTAAAATTTTTTAAAGAACCCAATTTACCCCCTTCTTGGGTTGCTTAGCTGGGAAACACTCTCAAAAGTTCTCAATTCCCAGTCAGCTAGGCAATCAGTGAGATGATTTCCTTGCCGTATAATATGGGATGTTGTGATGGGAACTGATGCATTTACATTTGAATCTCTTAAAAGCAAGGATGTTGAAGTTTAGAGATCTATTTCTACAAGTATTTCACCTAAAAATATCATACTGGTGGTGTTATATCTGTAGCATATGTGTACAGTTTTATTGCTCCCTTGTTACCATATCTGCTGTACGCTGATCGTCGCTAACTAATGACAAAGTTACATATAAATTTTAGGTCAGATCTATATACATATACATTATGTTCTCAATTGATGATCTATTTAAACATGACTTAATTTTGGTTAAAAGAAGATAATTGTTCAAATGTCAAAGGAATATCAACTGGTAAATTAAAATGTCTGTGCATGTATATGTACATTTATATATATATATATGTATGAATGTATGAATGCATACATAATGAACCTGCTCTTAAACAATCAAACAAAACTATCTAGTGAAAGCAATTCATCTTCTGTCAACCTCAATTAAATGAAGTAGATCATCAGAGATGTTACTATCCCAAAGCTGTGAATTCTCTCAAAAGTTCTCAATTCCCAGTCAGCTAGGCAATCAGTGAGACAATTTCCTCGCCGTATAATATGGGACGTTGTGATGGGAACTGATGCATTTACATTTGAATCTCTTAAAAGCAAGGATGTTGAAGTTTAGAGATCTATTTCTACAAGTATTTCACCTAAAAATATCATACTGGTGGTGTTATATCAATAGCATACGTGTACCGTTTTATTGCTCCCTTCTTACCATATCTGCTGTACGCTGATCATCGCTAACTAATGACAAACTTACATATAAATTTTAGGCCAGATCTATATACATATACATTATGTTCTCAATTGATGATCTATTTAAACATGACTTAATTTTGTTTAAAACAAGATAATTGTTCAAATCTCAAAGGAATATCAACTGATAAATTAAAATGTCTGTGCGTGCATAAGTACATTTATATATATATGAATGTATAAATGCATGCATAATGAACCTGCTCTTAAACGATCAAGAAAAACTATCTAGTGAAAGCAATTCATCTTCTGTCAACCTCAATTAAATGAAGTAGATCATCAGAGATGTTACTGTCCCAAAGCTATGAATTCTCTCAAAAGTTCTCAATTCCCAGTCAGCTAGGCAATCAGTGAGACAATTTCCTCGCCGTATAATATGGGACGTTGTGATGGGAACTGATGCATTTACATTTGAATCTCTTAAAAGCAAGGATGTTGAAGTTTAGAGATCTATTTCTACAAGTATTTCACCTAAAAATATCATACTGGTGGTGTTATATCTGTAGCATTCGTATACCGTTTTATTGCTCCCTTGTTACCATATCTGCTGTACGCTGACCGTAACTAACTAATGACAAAGTTACATATAAATTTTAGGTCAGATCTATATACATATACATTATGTTCTCAATTGATGATCTATATAAACATGACTTAATTTTGGTTAAAAAAAGATAACTGCTCAAATCTCAAAGGAATATCAACCGGTAAATTAAAATGTGTGTATATGTACATTTATATATATATATGTATGAATGTATGAAAGCATGCATAATGAACCTGCTCTTAAACAATTAAAAATAACTATCTAGTGAAAGTAATTCGTCTTCTGTCAACCTCAATTAAATGAAGTAGATCATCAGAGATGTTATTATCCCTAAGCTATGAATTCTCTCAAAAGTTCTCAGTTCCCAGTCAGCCAGGCAATCAGTGAGACCATTTCCTTGCCGTATAATATAAGATGTTGTGATGGGAACTGATGCATTTACATTTGAATCTCATAAAAGCAAGGATGTTGAAGTTTAGAGGTCTATTTCTACAACTATTTCACCTAAAAATATCATACTGATGTTATTATATCTGTAGTATACATGTACGGTTTTATTACTCCCTTCATACCATATCTGCTATACACTGACGGTCATAAACTAATGACAAAGTTAAATATAAATTTTAGGTCAGATCTATATGCATATACATTATGTTCTCAATTGATGATCTATTTAAACATGACTTAATTTTGGTTAAAAAAAGATAACTGTTCAAATGTCAAAGGAATATCTACTGATAAATTATAATGTCTATGTGTGTATGTCTACATATATACATATATGTGTATATGTATGTATGCATGCATGCATACATATATGTCTGCACGTTTGCGTGTGAGATGGATAATGAACCTGCTCTTAAACAATAATAATAAAAAAAAAACTATAGTGAGAGCAAACTGTCTTCCATCATCCTCAATCAAGTGAAGTAGATCATCCGAGAAGTTACCTTTCGAAAGCTGTTAATTCTGCAGAAAATTCCCAATTCCCAATCAGCTAGGCAATCAGTGCCGTATAATGTGCGACGTTGTGATGGGAACCGATGCATTTGCTTTTGAATCTCATAAAAGCAACGATGTTGAAGTTTAGAGATCTGTTTAGCCACATTTTGGTAGTCTTTTTGTATTCAAATTCTGAGTCCAAGTGAAAAGACACAATTCTGTAAGATCTATTTAGTCCCAACCACATTTTAATTGAAAAATCCTGCTTGCTCTCTCTCTCTCTCTCTCTCTCTCGACGATGCTTGCTCTCTTCTCTGGTGGTTACTGCTTTATCAAGATACATAGACCGCATGCCAATTTCTCTACTTGTGAAAACGACTGGGTTGCTCACACATGCTCACTAAGCTTCACATGTGACCACCACATTCAATTTTATTGCTAGCTAGAAATTAGTATGTAACGCATATGGTGCATGGTTTTAGTAAATTATGAAAAGAAAAAAAAAAAGTTCTCACATTTCAATCCATTCCGTGGAACATATTGCATTAGTCTCTCTCTCATCCATTATATACCGGAGTCATGATAATCTATCTCGATAAACTAAGATTACCATATAAATTATCATGTTTAATAATTGGACATAGTAATCTAAGCGATGATACTTGATTTCCGCTAATTTAAGATTATTATAAATTATAGTAAACCGATTCTCATATGAAAGTGAATATCGGAGAGTACCAAAGTTAGATGATCTTATTATACTCTCAACTTCCATATAAGCTTTAAATAATACTTAATCTGATTATATATTTAATTTATACTAGATAATATTTTACATATTTAATTTTTAATATATAATATAATATTTTATATTAATATAAAATTTAATATTAATACAATATTTAATATTTTAAATACTATTATATATTTATATAATAATATATAAATTTTAAATATTAAATTATTGATATTTATGATCTTTTTGTATATTAAATTGTTATATAATATATAATATATATTAAATATCTAGAATATGCAAATATTTAGTATTTCTAAAATTAATTTATAAAGAATCTTGATTTTTATAAAAACATTACATATTTTAGCAAAAGAAAGAGAAGGTCACTTAAAAGATAAAAAAGATTTATAATAAAATTTAATAAAATAAAAAAATTTAATTACCATATTTTGTTATTATGAACAAAACATGGTAATCTTTTATTTCTAAGTATCTGGTGACTAGTAAATGTAAGATTACAAAGAATGTAATATTTTCGATAATACTATATTACTGCGAACCAAACATTATCAAGGGGATAGCCAGCTTATTAAAATTATATATAAGAATTTTTCGAGAATGTTAATTACTGCAGGAACTTCTTCCTTCATAGATTAATCTCATAGAGTTTTTAGTATTACTCGATAGATTTAAGTTTCACAAGATGCCTTTTAACTACCGTTCGTCGGCAAGATTTGCTCTTGGACCATCTTTTCGCAGCTAGCAGCGTATGTTAGGGAAAGTGCTCAAAAGACCATAAAACATCTTCTGCCACAGCCTTGAGAGCACCTTAGAGTCGAATGTTAGAGGAGCCCTGTAACATCTGCATCCGATTCAGCAGTGAACCGGATGAACTAGTCCTAGAGCTGGTTCAATAGAGGTCCGGCCACCAAACCAATCTCTTTGAAACCCTTCCACGTTCCTCTTCAAGTAGCAGCAACTCTCCCCCGATCTTGCATGCGGCCGTAACCAAACGGTTGCCTATATGTCGCGACCCCCAATCCAGAACTCGGTCCAGGGACATACATTCCTCCTCAACTAGCAGCAACTCTCCCCCGATCTTGCATGCGGCCGTAACGACCTCTGAAACCACTTGGGTTGTCTATATGTCGTGACCCCAATCCAGAACCCAGTCCAGTGACATCACGAGATAACCGCATACTTTTAAAGCAAATCCTAAGAACACACAAGGTCTACTAAATCTCTACTAAATCTCAACATACAGATCTGCAGATCTGTAAAGCTAAATCTCATATATCTCAAAAATGCTAACGCAAATCATCAATCTAATATATATAAATCTGTATGACAATTTCGTTTTACAATTCGAAATATCTACAATGACTAAAGAACTAAAAACCTATTGCTATTCTCACTCTTGGTAACTAACTCCAAATTTTTGGTCTAGCAAATAGGCATCATCATCAACCTCCATAACATGGTAAAAGGGGTAATGAGTTAAAAGCCTAGTAGAACTTTTATACATGCCATCATCAATATGCCAATAAAACTAGAACAATAATATATCAAAATATACTTTTTATAGAAAGTAACATAGTATATCTATAAACCATCTTAAAAACCTTTAAACCAATCAAATTCATATACCAACATGATCAGAATAAACGTCAAAACCATCCACATAATGACATATCCACATCTCAATTTTCTGCATACTACTTATACATATTGGTAAATCAGCATACCAATAATCCGTGTCTAACAACCTAATCAGGCAATATTACACATGTAAATATTAGTTTTCACACTAGTACTTAATGTAATAAACTCAGCAATGCTATATTACATAGGCCATAACTTTGTTTTATACCAGCCTCTCACAGCTCTTAAGCCCTTCCCCGGTGTCGCTAGTCTAAGATCAGTTGGCTTCACACTAGTACTAGCAGAACTAGTACCATGTATTAATAGTATCAATCACATACATACACATCTCAGTGACTAGTTCACATGCCTATATCACATCTCATAACCAATAAAACCATACCATACCACATCCATAATAACATATCTCAACAAACCAAACTCATAATCTCAAATCATAGCCGAAACCATTCATACCAAAATAATATACTATCATATATAAGCAACTCCATAATAACCATCATACTCAATTTAAAACATGCTGAGAAATCAACAATAAAACCATAATATATGTAGGCATGTAAGATATGAAATATATTACATAATAGTAGATGTAAAACTTCTATCTCATATCACTAATCCAATAATCTCCATAATTCAAGTCAATCAGTCAATGATCACCTATAATTAAACATAAACAATTAATTAATTTACTAAAATTTATAATTAAAAAATTACTATTTTACCCTTTTAGCTCAAATTTTTAAAATTACCATTTTTTCTCTCTATCTTAATGATTGCTAACCCTTACTTAATTAATTTTATCCAAGATTTATTTATTTCCTAATATTGCTAATTTTCAACAACTTACTTATATTTACAAAAATGCCCCTGCCAGCTTATATTAATTACCACATCTACTTAAGCTTATTCATCTCAAAATATACATTAATCATTATTCAATTCAAAACAATACTAACAAAATCAAAATTCTTGATTAGCAATTTGGTTTTAATTATACAAATAGATTTGATTTGATAAATTAATTTAAATCAAATAAGATCCCTTAAACCAATTCAAATTAAATTTATTCTAACCCAATCAATAAAATAAATTGATCTTGGTGTGAATGAAAATGATTAGGCTCAATTGAATTCACTAATTAAATAAGATTTCTAATGCTAACCCAAAGGTTGAACTAGCTTGAACAAAATGGTTCACTAGTTACTGGTTCACGGATCTCTGTTTTACGTAAGAAGACAGTCTTCTTCAACCGAACGACCAAACCCACCTGAACCCATCCAAGATCAGCCGTGGCTGATCTTGTTCGAGGTCTGCTCCAACCAAGGCCAGCCCCCACCTTCAACCACAACGATGATGAGCGACAGCGATCTCTAGCCCGCCGGTAACCACCGTCCTTGGCGAACAAACAAAGGAGGAAGGCATAGTTTTCTTCTTCTAACCGATGGCCACCTCTCATCTCTTCCTATTCTCCAGCAACACTCTACAACGACAACCAAACCACGACAGCTACCATATTTGAATCAAGCGTCTATGATCTAGAAAACCCAAAACAGAGCATTAAATAGATTATTTGAGATTTGATTGGAAGGTTGCCGATGACGATCGATGGCCCTAGAAGCTTCCTAACCTCTAACGAATACACTCCAGCATCCGATCAATCTATCGCTCACCACCATGCTGGTCGAAATCAACAAGAATCCCAAGAAATAAAGGCTTGAAAATAGAAAGAAAGGAAGAATAGCACGGCTGAATTTTACCTTAAATGCTTTATGCCGGCACCGAAGAGAAAGGAGAAGGCTTGGATTAATGTCCTTCATCTTTCGGTGGGATAGCTCTGATCAAGCACCTTTCGGCAATGACTCTTTAGCTCAAAAGTAGAAAAAAATGAGAAAAAAATGAGAAAGTAGAAGAAGATAATAGAGAAGGATCTTGAATAGATTCAATAAAGAAGGCAGTTTCTCTATTTATAGAGATAGAGAGAAGTATCATAGGTTTGTCACAATTAATTGCTGACTATTATGGATGCTGAACCAAAGAGATGTCAAAATCAAGAGCAGGGGGAGGAATAAAAATAAAAATAAAATAAGCTGAAAATTTCTTGAGAGTGAGGTGATAGTTGAAGTTATGAAAGAATTGAATGGTATACATGATTTTGGTTTAGAAAAAATAGTCCCCTCTTAATTTTAAGTCATTATTATAAATAAGTTTGATAGGATGAAGGATCCAGATTTGCTATGAGAGTTAAATTAATTTGTTAGAAGAAAAAGTGGGTTTGATAAAAGTAGAAACAGGGTCTGATCAGTTGGTTAACGGCATGAGATATTTATTGGAATGCCTTTAAGAATTTTTGTCCTCTTAGAAATATAACCACCTATGTAGGTTAATTAACCACCTATGTAGGTTAATTAAATGAGTTTGTTTTGGTTTGTTAGGATTGATTAGGTTGTTGAGGGTTTAATTATAGCTGGTTAGTGATGCATGAAAGAAATACCTTTATTTATAAAAATATGGTATCACACCATAGGTGGAGCCGAAACCTCATTCGGAGTTCTCTTCTTCTCCCAGTCTCTCTCTATATCCTTCGTCTTTAGCGGTGATGGATCCATGTGGGAGATGAAGGCCAAGCTCTGATCAAAGCTAGGTTGCAGATAATCAGATTCAATCCCTTGTTCCGCAGAGAATCCTCTGTTTCAATCTAAGTTCCTTCATTTTTGGCTTATAGATTCCTTGATCGGAGAAATTGGTGACTTAGAAGAGTTAGTTGGAGGTCAGCGCATCTTCTTCTAGCTCTGATCGTCGCCATAGTCAGCCGGGCATCCACCAGTAAGCAAACCAACCTCTGTTTTCTCCAGTAACTCTCTGTTGTGGTCTAATTGGCGTCTTGATCTCACTGGAGATGGTATATGGATCGGAAGCCATCAGCTTCAAGTACTTTCCTCCGTCCATGATCACCTCTAGTCAGCGCTGATAGGAGGCCAAGAAACCGGGGGCCTGTAGTCTAGATCTATAAGCTTCATCTTGGCCACTGTTTCTTGGTTCGATCAGCCATCAGATTGATCACCGCCGCCGCTAGACGCCACCGGTGGTCGGTGGCTGGAGATGTGGCGAGCGGCCATGGCCGATCGGCCATGGAGGTCAACCATGGGAATCCAGATCTCATGGTGAAGAAGACGTGGGTCTTCTTGGATTTGGGCTGGCACCGCTGTGCGCAATCACTATCGGTGGTTGCTACCACCAGTGGCCGGCGACGTGATCTGTTGATGATCGGCCATGATCGATCTTGGCACACCCATGGCAATCAGGGCATGGGGTTTGCTCTTGGGAAGAAGAAAGCAAAAGCCTTCTTAAATCCTATCTTGGCTAACCAAACCCAATTTTTTGAGTTAGGTTGGGGCTGGGTTAAGCCAATTAAACCCAAATTCCTCTCGGCCATTTCAAGTAATGGTTGCTGAGATCTGATCTTTTACCAGATTCGGTTAGGTCCAAGTTGGAATGTTTCAAGCCCAAAGTCTCTATTGGATTTAATTGATGAACCAAAAATCTGAACCCAAGTAGATGGTCTAGGCAAAATCTGAACCATTGGATGTAAGCAAGTGTAGGTTTAATTAGAGCCAATCTAGTGGATTATGTGATTGGATTAGAAGGATATTGTCCTAATTAAACCATGATTAAACCCATTAAGTCTAAGTATGAGGGGTATAATGGTAATTTTAAATATATGAATAGAAGGGCATGAAGGTAATTTTATTAATTATGAATTTTAGTAAATAAATTAATTGTTTATGATTATAATTATAGGTGACCATTCAGTAGAGTGATTGTTATTCGTGGATACTCTAGAAAAGATTGGATTAGTGATCAAAGTAGGAGTTTATAGCTACTTTTATGTAATACGTTACATGTCATGCATAACATATATCATAGATTTCTGCATAGATTTTCAGCATGTTTTGATTATCCACCTATGTTTTATATATATTGCTATGATATCATGATTCGAAGTTGATATATGCTTATGGTGTATCGATTATCTAGTTATGATGAAATTATGATATTAATATGTGATGGGATGGTAAGATGTTGTGCTTGTCGACTGGTCATTGTGATATTATAGAGGTGGCATTAAGGGCAGGGCATGAAGCCATAGAAGCCCGATGCAGAATGGGTTCTTAACTTGGTTTATGACACTTAGCACTTATATTGTTGATACATGGTACTAGTTCTGGTAGACTTGGCAGGAATTCGGTGTAGCTTAGACATGTGGAATAGGGGTAAGGCTAAGGGCCGTGGAAGCCGATGTAGAACCAATGTAGATTGACTAGGTTTATGACGCATGGTAGTAGTATGAGAATCAACTTGAACATGCGGGGATTACTAGATTAGGTTGTTACTCACAGACTACTTGTATGAGGTTTGTCAGTATATATCTTCAGTATGCCGATGCATTAATATAGTTGTGTGCTTGATGTTGATGGGGCTGTGCTTAATAATATTGCATCCAAAGATGTAATTTAATGTCATAAAAAGATAAAAAATGATGAACAGATTTATTTTATGCATGGTATTTACAGTAGCATTTATCTTAGTATATGTGATATTATTATATTATCTTTCATTTTCATGGTATATTCATATTGGTTTGTGTAAAATTTTTACTGTGCGTCTAGCTCATTAATCCTCATCTTTTTTAATGGAAGGATAATTACACGGTGAATCTTGACCTAGGGCTGAGCACTTAGAGTGATACATAGATATCTTAGGATTTATTTTGATGATATATTAGTTGTTTTATTCCTTTTTGCATCTCAAGATGGCTTTATAAACCTTTTTATATTACTGCTTATTTTGAGGATATTTTGATCTGCTATTTAGATGTACTGACGGATCCTAACTTGGGGCTGGGTGCTAGGAGTGATACATAAATATCTTAGGGTTTATTTTTATGATGGATTAATTGCTTCATTACTCCTTTGCATTTGAGAATGATTTTATAGATCTCTTTATATTATAGTTTATTTTAAAAATATTTTGATATGCTATTTAGATGTTTGTTGGTATACTGATGTTACTTTTTTTTTATGATGATATATAAATATATTTTAGATGACAACATTATTTGATGATGATCTATGGCAGATCTTATATGCTTTTAGAGTTTGATCTAAGAGCATGCGGTTCTATTGCGTGCCACTCTGCATCGGGCGCTAGTTGGGAGCGTGACAAGCCCATTCATTTAGGGACACGCAACGACTTGCAGCAACATGCGTGTGACATCGCTGATGACAGAGACAGCGTTCGGGACCGCCAAAAAATTTGGATGCGTACAAGGTGGGACCTGACCCACGGCCAGCCTGATCCGTGCCAGGTTTCGCCTTAACTACACATATAACCAAGGAGTCCAAAACTGGGTCACGACATCCTAAACTTATGGTCAGCCTATTTGTAATTTGTAAATGTCTCGTCAAGTTGTAAGCCCTTAATGCAGCCAAGGCTAATAGGCAGGTCAAGTTGCATGAGGTTTGTGACTCGATGAATTCCAATCTCATTCAAATGGGATCCAATTCATGATGATTCACATCCACTTGAGTTGCATTCAATCTTAATTAAGGTTTATTTTATTGACCCATTGTCTTTTTCAAGTCTAATCGTGCAAAAATAGCGCCAATGCAAACCATGTGAAACATTTGCAATCATACTTAACTGTATGTTCAACTTGCATCAGAATAGCCAATTAGAATCAAATTTTATTTGATGTAATTCTAGGAGGGTTACATCTTTTAGAATAAAATGAATAAGATTTCACGCTCATAATTCAAACTTTTGAATGTAATCTATAACCTTTGAACAGCTTGTATATTGAAAATTATATAATTTAAAAGCCCTTAACATATTTATCAAATGCATCAAGTGGTCATTAATTGATGCAATTTAAATTGTTCTCATGTGAAGGTCCTGGTGTTTTGGAATGTGAGTTTCACAGTGGGGTTCAACGTAACCATGTGGGTTGGCACGAGAGTTGCATCAATTTCAGCTTGAATGACGAAACTCTCAAATGTGATGCTCTGCAGAAGAAAAGAAGAGTGAACTGTGACAACCAAGTTAAGGGCACAGAAATTGTAATTCTCACCCTAGATAGAACCCAAAATTGCAGCAAGATTTTATGTTCAATTGCCACATTATGTCCACCATGACCACATGAGTTAGACCATCAATTGAGCCTACCCAAGCGAAAATTCTTGACATTCTTGCGTGTGTTTCACCCTTAGTGTAAATTCTTTGATTTAAACCGTCTATTTGAAGGTACTCAAATAATTCATGATTAACAAATGTTGAATTGCTGCTGCTGTGTCACTAATTAGGACAACCCAAGGTTAGTGAAATGCTGATATTTCAAGAAGCCCTAAACCTACATTTTGTATAATAACTTAATTATTTTCTTTTAGATTACTTAGCTGATTGGATCCAAACGTATATGGAAGTGAACACTTTGATCATTTATTTTCTGATATTTCTTCTTTCAAATATAACTACTTTTCTAGTTAACTGGAATTTAAAAATCATTTATTAAAGAATAAAACATGATATCTCGAAAACCAAAAAAAAAAAAGAAAAAAAAGGCTTTTGGTTCATGAATATAGCTTGGAAGAAGCCGAGTCTTGCCAGAAACAGATTTGAAAAGTAGGAATAAGAAAGGAATAGTTATTCTGGTCAAACCTTCTAGTTTGTAATACACCTATGACTGGAATTACTCTTTCTAGAATAAACATCCTCCATTAATCATTTCTCTTTTTTATATTGGCAAAAAAAACTCAACCCTACACTTAATCCTGCCAAGAAAACAAATAAATAAATGAATGAAAAGAATAATATCCCGAAGAGAGACGAATGTCGCTCTTCCAATTCCCGAACCAAGGGCAGAAGAATAAATCATTAAAGGACAATAAATGAGGGTTTTACCTTCATGGTGATTTTAGGCCTCTGTGATCTGCTGGCCGTCCAAAGGATCAACGCAAAGGAGGAGAAGAGCGCAACGAAGGCCATGATGAACCCGAAGAAGTAAAGCCACCGTTGAAACCCCTTCCTCTCCTCCTAGTCCTCAATAAAGCCTTCTTACTCTATGACTGTAAACTCCTTCCATGCCTTCTTGCTCTTGCGGCCACCGCCCTTTCCTCTATTATTGTTTGCGTTCTTCCCAGAACCACCCGGCTTCAATGTTGATGGCGGAGCACAGATTGGAATTAAGAAAATTAGATACAAGCTCACCATGAAAGTTAGATTCTAAGGAATATAGGATAACCATCACCCAAAAAAATTCAACTAGAGATACAGAGCTTTAAGAACTCACCATTCTATGAAAATCTACCAAAGAGATATAGAGTTTGATAAGAGAAAGAAAATCCTCTCCAATACTTCAATTGAAATCTTTGTCAACTTTCTTTCAAAGGCTTACATGACTAGGTATTTATAGAAGACTGGAACAACCCTCCAAACATGAGTAACTTCTAAAATTAATATTAGCTAATGACTTCAAGAGATTATCTGATTACTAGACTCATGGAGAAAGGAAAAGACATGAGAAAAGAGAAGGATTTCTTCCTATTCCCGAGTATATGATACTGCATGACCTTTCCTAAGAAAATTCATCCGAAGAAAACTCCAAATCAAGATCAATAAAATGCTTTAGAATTATGACTTGTAAAGCTTTCCAAGGATATATTATTTGCCTAGTAAAATTCTAGGGAATAACTCCAAAATTAATTTGAAAATCAGTCCTTGAAAATGAATCTTGAATACTTGGAAAACTAAGAGACCATTGAAAGCATTTTTAATTCTTTTGGTTCCTAATTCATTACCATCAAAGAGAACACTCTTGTGTCAATCTCCCCTGGTTGAAAAAGACTCATCCTTGTGTCTTCAATTTTGTTTTCTCCATGATAGAATGACAAATCAGCAATATTAAAAGTATTCAAAATACCATAATTTTTGGGTAAATCAATCTTATAAGCTTTTGGCCAAATACGTTGAAGGACCTTAAAGGGACCAACAGCCCTTAGATGGAGTTTAGCGTACTTTTCTCTTTGAATTCAACATGCTTCCTGTGTTTGTTGGCATTCGTCATGTACTTTTCATTCTGTTTAGCAATCTTTCCACGAACTTGTTCATGGAGTTTCTTAATACTTTTTACTTGCTTTTCAGCATCTACACTAAAATGAAAAGTAGTAGGAACTGGCATTAAGTCCAAAGGACTTATGGGATTTTGGCCATAGACAACTTGAAATAAACTAAGACTAGTAGTTTCACTTGTAAATTGATTGTAAGCAAATTTAATTTGTTCGAAAATAAGATCCCACTAGCATAAATTCTTCCCTATATAATGTCTTAAAAGATTTCCCATACTTCGATTGACGACCTCAGTCTGACCATCAGTTTAGGGGTGATACAAAGAACTAAAATTTAGATTAGTTCTCAATTTCCTCCAAAAAGTGCGCCAAAAATGTCTTAAAATTTTTGGATCTCGTTAAGAAATAATGGATTTTGGAATTCCATGTAGTTCATAATCTCTAGAAAGTATAAGTTAGCAATATGACAAGCATCAGAAGTCTTATTGCAAGGAACAAAATGTGCCATTTTGGAGAAGCAATCAACGACAGCCATGATTGAGTCTTTGTTCCTTTGAGTTCTGGGCAAACCAACTATAAAATCCAAACTAACATCCTCCCATGGAGCATTAGAATTGAAAGTGGAGTATATAAACCAGTATTTTGGTTATGGCTTTCGATTATATGACAAATTCTACAATGCTTCATATACTTGCTAATGTCCCTTTCCATTTTTGGCTAGTAAAAATTTTCTTGCACAAGAGCCAAAGTTTTATCTCACCCAAAATGTCTTCCAAGACCACCTTCATGAGCTTCCATGATAATTGACTCCCTTAAAGAACATTGTGGAATATATAGGCGATTGGCTTTGAAAAGATAGCCATCATGTAGCAAAAAATGGCATTGGGAACCATTTTTACAAATTTTCAAAAATTTAGCAAAATAAGGATCATTTTCATAAAGCTCCTTTAGAATTTCAAATCCCAATACTTTCACCTGCAATTGCGTAAGCAAAGAATATTTCCTTCTCAATGCATCAGCTATAATATTTCGAGATCCAGATTTATGCTTGATAGTGAAATTATAAGCTTAAAGAAATTCAACCCACAAAGCATGTCGCCTACTGAGTTTTTGCTAGCTGTTGATATTTTTCAGAGCTTCGTGATCTGAGTAGAGAATAAATGGTTTGGGAAGAAGATATTGATTCCAATGATTTAATACTTAAAAAATTGCATAAAATTCCTTATCATAAGTAAAGTAATTCTTGTGAGACTCATTCAATTTTTCACTAAAGAAGGCAATTGGTTTACCTTCTTGGCTAAGAATAGCATCAATTTCCATACTAGAAGCATCACAATCAACCTCAAAGACTTGATCAAAAATTTGGAAGTAAAAGAATAGGGGCTTTCGTGACCTTCTTTTTGATGAGTTCAAAACTCTTTTTTGCTTCACAAGTCCAATTAAAACTATCTCCTTTCAAACATTCAGTGATAAGAGCAATAATCGAACTAAATCCTTTGATGAATTGCCTATAAAATGAGGCAAGTCCATGAAAACTCTGAATGTTGTAGAGTATTTTTGGCTCAGGCCAATTTATAATAGCTTCAACCTTGCCTGGATCCATCTTTATTCCATCTTTTAATACAACATAGCCCAGAAAAATAAGTGAATCAATGAAAAATCTGCATTTGCTTAAGTTAACATAAAGCTTTTGCTATCACAAAGTATCGAAAACCTTACGAAGATGCTACAAGTGTTGCTCTTCACCTTTGCTACATATGAGAATATCATCAAAGTATACAACAACAAATTTACCAATAGAATATTTAAAAACATGATTCATGAGGTGCATAAATGTACTAGGAGCATTAGAGAGACCAAATGGCATTAGCATCCATCCATAAAGACTATCTCTTGTTTTGAAAGCAGTCTTCCATTCATCTCCGGGTCTCATTCGGATTTAATGATAACCACTGCGAAGATCAATTTTTGAGAATATAAGGACACCATGAAGTTGGTCTAGTAGATCATCAAGCCGAGAAATGGGGAAGCGATAGTCAATAGTGATCTTATTCATATCCCTGCTATCTTCACACATACGCCAAGACCCATCCTTTTTAGGAATAACAAGAGCTAGTACAGCACAAGGACTCACACTTTCCCTTACCAAGCCTTTTATTAAAAGATCACCCATCTGTCTTTGCAATTCTTCATGCTCCTTTGGACTCATTCTATAAGCTGCTTTATTTGGTAAAACAGCTCCTGGTATAAGATCAATACAATGTTGAATATCCCTCAAGAGTAGAAGATCAGATGGAATTTCTTTAGGAACAACATCATGATATTCTTCAAGTAATTGCTTCATTATAGGAGGTGGAACTCTATTGTCCTCATTTTCCTCCAAAACTATAAGAATATAAGCTCCATTGCTCATTTCTAACTCCTTCCTATATCTTAAGAATGTTAGTAGACTATTTTCCTCTTCTTTGAAGGTTTGGAAACTTTTTCCAATTTAGAAGGAGCCAAAATGACCTTGATACCATCTTTGACAAAAGTATAAGTATTTTTATATCCATCATGAATAGTTTTTCTATCGAATTGCCAAGGGCAACCAAGAAGTAAATAATAGGCATCCATGAAAACAACATCACACAAAACTTCATCTTTGTTTCGAAGCCATGAAAGCTTGTAGGGTTAAGGATGCTCCTCTATTTTTAAATTTAATTTGTCCACCATCTGAGTAGATATTACATTTTTAATATTGCCACCATCGATTATCACATCACACACCTTGCCATTTGAAATGCATTTTGTCTCAAAGATATTCTTTCGAAGCCAATTATCTTCCATTTCTTCATGAGTAGTACTCAGACTTTTTTGAACGACAAGAGGTTCACCCTGATCAGCATAGGTTAATTCCTTATCTTCAGTTGGAACTTCTGGATTTTCTAAAGATTCCCCATCAAGTTCATGATCACATTCTTCCTCAACTAAAGTGGTAATTTTGCGGTTTGAGCATTCAAAAGCAATATGCCCATATCCTTAGCATTTAAAACACCAACAAGAGTTGTTACTAGTAAAGCTTAATGGTTGTTTAAAACTGGCTCCTGCATCTCCTTTAGAAATAGATTTTGAAATAGATTTGGTAACTTGAACAAACTTAGAAGCAGAGTTATTACCTCAATTAGAAGAACCATCATGGGTGAAAGATCGAAAACTGCTACCATGAGTCTCCTTTTGCTGCTTTTCTAACTTGAGAGCAAATATACATACATTAGTATAACTCCAATAAGGTTGTAATTGCACCACATTACCAATCTCAAGCTTCAATCCTTCAAGATAGCGAGCTATAGTTTGCTCCTCTGGTTCAACAATATCACACTTCATCATGAAAAGATCAAATTCAATGGTATATTCTTCAACAGATAACTCATTTTGTCTGAAATTGTCAAACTTAAGAAAAACATCTTATCTACAATTGTCAGGAAGATATTTTCTCTTAAGCTCCCTTCTCTTTTTTTTTCATGTTACGATTCTTCTTAATTTTTCATGATCACATTGTTTTTTGAGATTTTTCCACCATAAAAAAGCATGTTTTGGTAATTTTACTGCTACAAGTTTGATATTATAGCGGTCAGGCACATCTTTATAGTCAAAAACTCTTTCAATAGTGTGGAGCCAATCAAGAGATTCATTCGGCTGCATCCTTTCTTTGAATTTTAGTAAATCAACTTTGATGTTGAATTCATGATGGAAATCACTTTAAGAGATTATCAGATTGCTAGACTCATGGAGAAAAGAAAAGACCTGGGAAAGAGAAGAATTTCTTTCTATTCCCGAGTATCTGAAATTGTATAACTTTTTTTAAGAAAATTTACCATAACTTTCGGAAGAAAACTTCAAATTGACATCTGTAAAATGCTTTGGAATCCTGACTAGTTAAGCTTTCCAAAGGTATATTATTTTCTTAGTCAAAGTTTAAAGAATAACTTTTAAATTAATTTGAAAGTCAATCCTTAAAAATAAGTTTTAAATACTTGAAAAATTAAAAAATCATTAAAAGCATTTTTAATTCTTTTAGCTCCCAATTTATTATCATCAAAGAGAACACTTTTGTATCAAATGCGCCTGAGAAGCGAGGATGAGTCCCGAGAGTGATGCCCCACTAAAGAGTGAGAGTGCCATGGTGAGGCCATTGGGCTGAGGATTGGCATGGAATGATGTCATCATCTTCTCACCGTCGTTGGAATCCGGCTCTGGGCATAATAGACAAGCCTTCTTGGTGATCTAGTTGGGGATAATGGTGCCAAACCAGTTACTTCGGAGTCGGTCTTGGCATACATTTTGGTTAATACTTCTAATTTTTATCATCATCATTATCATCACCATCACTACCGTCTTGTAATCTTTTTAAACTCTGCCTCTTTTCCTTTGAATCAACTAGCCAATCAAAGTATTGGAAATTTCTTCGTGGTTAGATTGGAATAAGTCTTTTTGTTCCTTCTTCCTTGAGTTGTTCTTGTTATGTTATGGTTGGTGCTGGTTTTGAGACAGGCTTGAAGGCGGAGACATGGGTGGAGGTGGCCAGTTATGATATAGCTTTGTAAGCTAAAGAACCAAAGAGCATCTTCCTTCGGAGTGCATGACTCTTTGGCAAGCCTTTGTTTTTGTTTTCTCGAGTTAGAGGCGGTGACTTTCACGTGTAGTTATTCGTTTGACAGTTCATTTGCAAGCTGGCTTTCCTAATCCCATTTTATATATACATTTTTTATTCTATCCCTGGTATTCCAAGCTTCTTATATTAGGGCGGCTCTGCATTTGTCCAGGTCCCATAAGTACTTTTCCACTGCGCTCTCTTTACCTTTTAGGCCGTTCTGAGATCTCTCACAATGCAGAAGATTACGTAAGGCACAAGAAAATTATCTTTATCACTGAAAGTCAAAAAAAAAAAAAAAAAAAAGAAAGGTTGATTTGAGGATGAGCTAATTAGCAGAAGGGGCGAGAGGTGGTTCAAATATGCGCGAGAATATTTCATAAAGTTTTGGCGCTAAATCTCATGTTAACAAAAAAATTAACAAACTAGACTTTGGTTTTACGGTGAAAATATATGTGTTGTTGTTTGCCTAGAGTGACTTATTAAATTCTTTTTAATATTTTAGTAGCATTGTTTCATTTGGCATTCTGAGGTTCACCTTAATACCATAAAGGACTTAGGCCATGCTGCAGCATGTCCATAGTTAGAAGTTCCACATACTAAATATTTCAATCTTCACAAGAAATGATTCTCCAAATAAGATTATAAGGATTTTGTGGATTTGATCTCAATATGCCAGCGATTCTGCATGTTTGAGGTAGATTCATGTTTTTTTTTTTTATATATATCTTTTTCCAAGGGGAGATCAAGGTAGATTCAGTGTTGTAAAAAAACATGCGGCAACGGTTTCACTGAACTATAGTGTCGTAACATTTCCCTAAGTCCAATCTACACTAATGATTGGATGGTGAAATCATATGATTGAATCTTATAAAAGGTAAATTCTAAAAGCCTATCATCCCTTACAGCAAATATTTCTGACTATTGATCTGCTTGACATTACATGGCCCAACAGCTGCCCACGCGCGCATGCACACACCAGAATGCCTCTTGATTGCAATATACTTCAACTGCAGTTAGATGAATATTACAAAAGAAAGGATAAATTGAGGTTGAAGTCAACTCTGCAAACTAGGTTGCAAATGAGAGTCTTACACCCCTCTTTAGATCACAATATTTGGAACTTGCAAGTTGTTTTGCCAAATGGTTCACATGAATAATACTTTCATCACTTCCATGACATGTTGGGTGGAGCTAGCTCTCACAATTATTCACCAGAAGACGAAGAAGATGAAAAAATAAAAATAAAAAAAAATAGATAATCAGCTGTCCATATCTGTGTACAGAGTATCCACTTCTGTACACACCAATGTGTGGCCAACGGCAACACCTCAAGAAAACAACAACAAACAGCTTATAGTCCTGAGGGATCCAATCAGAAGATGGCCACATGAAATCAAGAGCTAAGGTTAGGGACCTGCCAAACCATTTGATATAATATGAGAACGTGCCTGTCCCTATCCGAGATGAAGTTGATATGTACCTGCTATGGGACAAAAGCTACGTACATGTAATGCATGTAATCCAATACTTCATCCTATCAAATCACCATCCATCAGAAAAGACTATGTCTGCTTGTCTTCCTGCGTCAAGAGCAATAACTATAAGGGATCTAGTTACAGTGCTGGGCCTAACGTTCGCCCGCACCATTCAATTGGTCAAACTCTAAGAAAATGTACAATATTACCAGGTCCTGGATAGAGAGCCCGAATGAAAGTAAGGTCTAGTTCTTGCTTGACGGATTGAAAATAAACGGCCTCTCAGGCCAAGTCTTTTTTTATTTTATTTTATTGTTTTTATTATTATTATTATTTTCTCCAGATTGGTGTACATTTAAAGGGCTAGCTATTTTTCAGGGGCTAACCACCTTTTCAAAATTCAAGCCCAACTGGGTTGATCCATTTTCTAATAGAATTCATGCTCAATCCAATTAAAGTTCGGGTGTCATTTTAGAATCCAATAGTCATCAAGCCTTGAATTCAGATATAGCATTGCTAAGGTTAAAACCAGGTCTACCCAACCCGCTTGCACCTCTGCTTCAAGTCTTGGACAATTTTGCAATTTTACTAGTCGGATATTATAGGATAACTATCAGGCCTCCAGGTCTGACATAGATTCTGTCTGAAGCCCAATGAGTCTGGTAACTCCTGTGCTAAAACGAGAATGTACAATACTTTGTAATTAAATGGCTGGCCAAATGGCAAAACAAATGTGCCTGTCAAGATGATGGGCCATTTCAATAATAATAGACTATAGAGATTAGGTTGACGGCAATACATTTTGAGAAATAAATATTAAAAGTTAAAATATTCAGTGAAGAAAAACTATGGAGGGAAAGTGCCTTATATATTTAAATGGATGGTTTGCCAGTAACATAGCAATATCTGATCCTATAACATCCCAAAAATAGTCCCACATTGGATGAAAAGGAAAGATTATAATATCCCAAAAATAGTCTTACATCGAAAGGGAAAAAAAAAAAGTATTATGTGCTTATAACTCAAATCACCTACTACCAACCAACTTAGCCACGTAGTTTCGGTTTGCTAACGGAGTCAATTGAGCAAGTAGGTGGGCTTGAGGTGAATGGGAAAGAAATGTGTTATGTGCTTGTAACTCAAGTTCACTCCGTTGCCAATCAATTTTCACTCGAGTTTTTGAATCAACAGATAGGCTTGGAATGTTATACATTCACATCATTATCTTACTTCTTCAACATCCATAACAAAGTAAACTATTTTCAAATAAAGCTTCTCTAGCTCCAAATTATGCCACCATAATAAGCACTGACTTATATCATGCCACTTCTGATTAAAATGGTCCATATGTTGTGGTTATTTGCTAATGTTTTGGCCAATTAGTTGACATCATACAAAGTTGCAAACAAAAAAATGCTTGTAAATTTGCATGTAAATTTCCTATAGGGAACTTTTTTCCGGTTCTTGTAATGGAGTAAATTTTTGTTAAAAATAAGATGCAACATAGAAGAAGACAGATGAGAGGAGGATAATATACATTACCGAGCTGATGGTGGTTGCCACTGCAGGACTCCTCACCATATAATTCCCCTTGCCATCCCCCCATATCAATGAACCGTAAACTACTTCCCCATCTTTGTTTCGCATATGGCCCTTAGAATGAGAGTGAAGCTTTCCTTCTCATATTTCTCCATGGAGACCAACTTTTCCGGCGAGACGCATGATCCAAAACCTCTTCATAGCCGCCGCCGCCTTAGCACGTCACTGCTGAGCTCTGACAACAGTCGCATCCTCTGGAAATCTTTAACAACCCTGGGACTCTTCATCTTTGTTGGAATCAAAGAAGGCAATAGATGATGGATCGTATTCGAGATCTAAAGATGCATTCTGACGTAGTGACTGCCTTTATTTGCTTGCTGGCATAACTCATAGCACCCCAAGCATCTCAAGCAGTCTTCGGCGCTAGCATCGTGGACAAGGCCATAGTCCTAGCTACCTTGTTGGGCCCGCCATGACCAGATCTTATGGGGAGGAGAGTTATTTCACAATCCAATCAGATTAATTACGTGACATGGTTAGATAATTTCTAAGGCATAATCTTAGTAAATATGCAGGACCTCCAATGCTCAACCAAAACTAACAAGAACAATAAACAAAAATATTTTATTAATAATTTAATAGTTTAAAATATAGGGATTGAACACATCTAATATCATATCAGATTCAAAAGCTAAATTTCTAAATATGAATCTTGAAACTAGACATTCTGCAGTTTCAAAATAATAATAATAATAATAATAATAATAAAATGAGTTAACAATTCCAAAAGAAATTTCCTTCCATGGACATTAGCAGGAATTAAAATGCACATACATTATTTTATAATATTAATAAATGAAGTCAATAATACTATATTAATGTTAATTAATTCATGTGCCATGATTAAACAATGTGCATTCACAAATTCAATTGTATAGTATGGTGTGAATTCAATTAAATAGAATGGTATTCATAATCATAACTCATAACACAACTCATAATAGGATAATAATGCTACATATACTAAATTTCATGATTCAAATAGTAACATCATTTTACAATAATTTATGGTTTATATAGAGGCCAAATTTCAAATCTTCAATCCATAATAGTTTCAAAACTTATTATTTACTATTATTTATTGAGATCAACATTTTAGCATTTGAATTAATTACAACCACGCTTAGCACACCAAGCAATTCTCTCACGTGATGAGTCCAGATACAACCTTTCCTCATTATATCTTATATGTTTAATCAACCATCATATTTCAACAATTGATTAGTAATGGCCGCGCTATAGCCTCTGATAGACAAACCTTAAATTACTCATGTCATGCTGGGCAATCAACGCCATACTACACGATGCCACATTACGCAATTCTCTCATGTAGCTAGTCCAATTGGACCCACTCCATTTTATATTTTCTAATCATCATCACTATTTTAAATAAAAAATTAATTTTTATAATTTTATAATCTATAATAATAACACCTTATGAATATTCATAATAATACGGATAATTATATAAAAATATAGGCATAAATATATAATATTAAAATTATGCAGGTGATTATGCTCAGGATATCTTATACTAATAAAAGTACTATTATGCCAGCTTAGACAGTAGGGATGTCTATCTCACCTAAATTAATTTTAAATTAATAAAATCTAAAAATTGACTAACTCATTACTTACAGAATAAATTTTAATTTTTTAATTTTTTAAAATTTTAAAATTATTCTTTCAACCTTTGTGCTCATTCTAATTTATTTGTAATATTTTAATTTAATAATATTAAAAGAGCCAAGAGTTTACCTTATCACATGATTAGAAAAAGTAACCTAGACTAGGTTTTTTCAAACCTGTATACCACCTGCACTAATAAACTAATCTTGATTGGATTAATATTATTAATGAAAATCAGAGACTATAGAGAGGGAAAGTGCTAGGGAAAGAGAGTAAGGTAGAGAGTGCTAGAGAGAGAAGTGTTATAGAGAGAAAATAATAGAGCGAGTTAGAGAGGGAATGGGAAGAAAATAGAATAATACAAAAGGAGGAAATAAGGGCGCCATGCGAAAAAGGGAGAACCCATCCCCTGCTTCACCGCACCGACCCTAGAGAAAGAAAGAGAGAGAAGAGATTGGAGAGGGAAGGAGAGAAGAAGGGATCAAAGGGGAAAAAGAGAGGAAGGGAGAGAGGGATAGGGGGCATGGCCGTGAGGCTTGGGCGGAGCTGCTCCCTTCTCTTGGTTGCAACCGTGGTGGTGCGATCAAGAGAGAGGAGGAAAACAATGTTCGATAGCTAGGAGGAAAGAGAGAGAGGGAAGGGAGAGAGATGAGTTGGTAGCAGGAAAATGGGTACTTGGTAGTGAGTAGGGGGCGGTCCCATGCCACCGCTGTTCACAGATCATCCAGCCACAACGAAAAGGTTGGCGACATATGGCTTCTACCATTATTAAATTTGGGGAGGGTTGTGTTACCTCTATATGCAGAGACTACTTTTATGGATGCATACGTAAGCTACAATACCACAACAAGATCCAGTCCAGCCGTCTGATATCCAAGCAAAGGTTGGCAACAAGGAACATTGGGGCTGTGCCTTTGGACCGCTCCCCATCCTAAACGAAAGATGCCTGTTCCACCACGGGGTGAAAAGCCCTAATGCATGCATGTGATCAGATAAGCATTGTGTATCCACTCAATAGGCCGGGCCTA
>JACVBY030000168.1:0-103860 GCA_017589505.3 Metroxylon sagu
CCATAGGTGGAGCCGAAACCTCATTCGGAGTTCTCTTCTCCCAGTCTCTCTCTATATCCCCCCCCCCCCGTGATGGAGCCATGTGGGAGATGAAGGCTAAGCTCTGATCAAAGCTAGGTTGTATATGTATCCATTCAATTCCTTCATCCGCAGAGAATCCTCTTGTTTCAATCTAAGTTCCTTCATTTTTGGCTTATAGATTCCTTGATCGGAGAAATTGGTGACTTAGAAGAGGTTTGCTGGAGGTCAGCGCATCTTCTTCTAGCTCTGATCGTCGCCATACTCAGCCGGGCATCCACCAGTAAGCAAACCAACCTCTGTTTCTTCCAGTAACTCTCTCATGTGCTCCACTTGGCGTCTTGATCTCACCGAGATGGTATATGGATCTGGCCCATCAGCTTCAAGTACTTTCCTCCGTCCATGATCACCTCTAGTCAGCGCTGATAGGAGGCCAAGAAAACCGGGGCCTGTAGTCTAGATCTATACAAGCTTCATCTTGGCCACTGTTTCTTGGTTCGATCAGCCATCAGATTGATCACCGCCGCCGCTAGACGCCACCGGTGGTCGGTGGCTGGAGATGTGGCGAGCGGCCATGGCCGATCGGCCATGGAGCTCAACCATGGGAATCCAGATCTCATGGTGAAGAAGACGTGGGTCTTCTGGGATTTGGGCTGGCACCGTTGTGCGCGGTTCACTGGACGAAAGGTTGTTACCACCAGCGGCCATGACGTGATCTGTTGATGATTCGGTATTGGCATCGATCTTGGCACACCAATGGCAATCAGGGTATGGGGTTTGCTCTTGGGAAGAAGAAAGCAAAAGTCCTCTTAAATCAGTATCTTGGCTAACCAAACCCAATTTTTTGAGTTAGGTTGGGGATGAAGGTTAAGCCAATTAAACCCAAGTTCCTCCCTCGGCCATTTCAAGTAATGGTTGCTGAGATCTGATCTTTTACCAGATTCGGTTAGGTCCAAGTTGGAATGTTTCAAGCCCAAAGTCTCTATTGGATTTAATTGATGAACCAAAAATCTGAACCCAAGTAGATGGCTCCAGGCAAAATCTGAACCCATGTAAGCATGTCATGGTTTAATTAGAGCCAATCTAGTGGATTATGTGATTGGATTAGAAGGATATTGTCCTAATCAAACCATGATTAAACCCATTAAGTCTAAGTATGAGGGGTATAATGGTAATTTTAAATATATGAATAGAATAAAATGAAGGTAAACACTTTATTAATTATGAACTTTTAGTAAATAAATTAAATTTTTATGATTATAATTATAGGTGACCATTCAGTAAAGTGACTGTTATTCGTGGAGTCCTAGAGAAGATTGGATTAGTGATCAAAGTAGGAGTTTATGCCTACTTTTATGCAATACATTACATGTCATGCATAACATATATCATAGATTGAAAGTGTACAGATTTTCAGCATGTTTTGATTATCCACCTATGTTTTATATATATGTCATACGATATCATGATTCAAGTTGATATATGCTTATGGTGTATCGATTATCTAATATGATGAAATTATGGGATATTAATATGCAGCATGGGATGGTAAGATAAGTCACTTGCCGACTGGTCATTGTGGATATCATAGAGGTGGCATTAAGGGCAGTGGCATGAAGTCATAGAAGTCCGATGCTTAGAATGGGTTCTTAACTTGGCTTATGACACTTAGCACTCATATTGTTTTACGCACAAGGGTACTAGTTCTGCAGACTTGGCACTAACCGGTGTAGCTTAGACATGTGGAATAGGGGGTAAGGCTAAGGGCCGTGCAGTTTAAGGGAGAACCAATGTAGATTGACTAGGTTTATGACGCATGGTAGTAGTATGAGAACCAACTTGAACATGCGGGGATTACTAGATTAGGTTGTTAGTCACAGGATTACCATTATACGAGGTTTACTAAGATATATCTTCTCATTTCGATGCATTAATATAGTTGTGTGCTTGATGTTGATGGGGTCCGTGCTTAATAATATTGCATCCAAAGATGTAATTTAATGTCATAAAAAGATAAAAAATGATGAACAGATTTATTTTATGCATGGTATTTACAGTAGCATTTATCTTAGTATATGTGATATTATTATGTTATCTTTCATTTTCATGGTATATTCATATTGGTTTGTGTAAAATTTTTACTGTGCGTCTAGCTCATTAATCCTCATCTTTTTTAATGGAAGGATAATTACACGGTGAATCTTGACCTAGGGGTCAACAATCGAGAGTGATAAATAGATATCTTAGGATTTATTTTAATGATAGATTAGTTGTTTCATTCCTCTTTGCATCTCAAGATGGCTTTATAAACCTTTTTATATTATTGCTTATTTTGAGGATATTTTGATCTGCTATTTAGATGTCTGTTGATATACTGATGGATCGTAACCTGGGGCAACAAAGGAGTGATACATAAATATCTTAGGGTTTATTTTTTTGTGATGTATTCTAATTGCTTCATTACTCTTTTGCATCTGAGAATGATTTTATAGATCTATTTATGTCATAGTTTATTTTAAAAAATATTTTGATATGCTATTTAGATGTCGAGCAGTATACTGATGTTACTTTTTTTTTATGATGATATATAAAATATATTTTAGATGATAACATTATTTGATGACAAACATCTATGCTAGATCTTATATGCTTTTAGAGTTTGATCTAAGAGCATGCGGTTCTATTGCGTGCCACTCTGCATCGGGCGCTAGTTGGGAGCGTGACAAGCCCATTCATTTAGGGACACGCAACGACTTGTGCAGCAACATGATGTGTGACATCGCTGATGACAGATACAGCGTTCGGGACCGCCAAAAAAATTTGGATGCGTACAATGTGGGACCTGACCCACGGCCACGCCCAACCATGGATCTGTGCCAGGTTTCGCCTTAACTACACATATAACCAAGGAGTCCAAAACTGGGTCACGACATCCCAAACTTATGGTCAGCCTATTTGTAATTTGTAAATGTCTCGTCAAGTTGTAAGTCTCCTTAATGCAGCCAAGGCTAATAGGTATTTTGCTTAGCATGAGGTCAGTGATTCGATTAATCCCAATCTTATCTCAAATGGGATCCAATTCATGATGATTCACATCCACTTGAGTTGCATTCAATCTTAATTAATGTTTGTTTTATTGACCCATTGTCTTTTTCAAGTCCAATCCTGCAAAAATAGCCCGTTTGCAAACCATGTGAAACATTTATAACTATACTTAATCAATCAGTGGTGGTTCAACTTGCATCTGAATATTTTCTGTAATTAGAATCAAATTTTATTTGACAATTCTAGGAGGGTTACATCTTTTAGAATAAAATGAACTAAGATTTCAATGCCCGCTAATTTCAAACTTTTAAATGTGTAATCTATAACCTTTGCTCAGTTTGTATATTGAAAAGGCATCATATGAATTTAAAAGCCCCATTAACATATTTATCAAATTTTTACCTGTTCGTCATTAACGATGCAATTTAAATTGTTCTCATGTAACAGTTGTCCTGGTGTTTTGGAATGTGAGTTTCACGAGTGGGGTTCTAATCGTAACCATGTGGGTTGGCACGAGTTGCATCAATTTCAGCTTGAATGACGAAACTCTCAAATGTGATGCTCTGCAGAAGAAAAGAAGAGCGAACGAATTGCTGACAACCAAATTAAGGGCACAGAAATTGTAATTCTCACCTAGATAGAAACCCAAAATTGCAGCAAGATTTTATGTTCGAATTGCCACGCATTATATGGTCCCACTTTCATGACCACATGAGTTAGACCATCAATTTGAGCCTACCCAAGTCAAAAATTCTTGACATTCTTGCGTGTGTTTCACCCTTAGTGTAAAAATTCTTTGATTTAAACCGTCTATTTGAAGGTACTCAAATAATTCATGATTTAACAAATGTTGAATTACTGCTGCTGTGTCACTAATTAGGACAACCCAAGGTTAGTGAAAGTGCTGATATTTCAAGCAAATCCTAAAACCTACATTTTGTGAAAGTAATAACTAACTGGTATGTTTCTTTTAGATTACTTAGAAGCTGATTGGATCCAAACGTATATGGAAGTGAACACTTTGATCATTTATTTTCTGATATTTCTTCTTTCAAATATAACTGCTTTTCTAGTTGAACTGGAGATTTCAAAAATCATTTATTAAAGAATAAAACATGATATCTCGAAAACCAAAAAAAAAAAAAAAGAAAAAAAGGCTTTGGTTCATGAATATAGCTTGGAAGAAGCGGGAGTCTTGCCAGAAACAGATTTTCCTGTTGAAAAGTAGGAATAAGAAAAGGAATAGTTATTCTGATCAAACCTTCTAGTTTGTAATGTACACCTATGATCTGGAATTCACTCTTTCTAGAATAAACAATCCTCCATTAAATCATTTCTCTTTTTTATATTGGCAAAAAAAACTCAACCTTGCTACACTTAATCCTGCCAAGAAAACAAATAAATAAATAGAATGAAAAGAATAATATCCCGAAGAGAGAAGCGAATGTCGCTCTTCCAATTCCCGAACCAAGGGCGGAAGAATAAATCATTAAAGGACAATAAATGAGGGTTTTACCCTTCATGGTGATTTCTCTCACCAGGGGCCCAAGATCTCATTTCGGTCTGCACGACCGTCCAAAGGATCAACGCAGTTAGGGAGGAGAAGAGCGCAACGAAGGCCAAAATGATGGAACCCGAAGAAGTAAAGCCACTTGGGTTAGAAACCCCTTCCTCTCCTCCCACAGTCCTCAATAAAGCCTTCTTACTCTATGTTTACACCCCAGAACTCCTTCCATGCCTTCTTGCTCTTGCGGCCACCGCCCTTTCCTCTATTATTGTTTGCGTTCTTCCCGTAACCACCGGCCTTCAATGTTGATGGCGGAGCACGATTCTGGAATTAAAGAAAAATTAGATACAAGCTCACCAATGAAAGCGTTAGATTCTAAGGAATATATGCTATAGGATAACCATCACCCAAAAAATTCAACTAGAGATACAAGAGCTTTAGAGAACTCACCATTCTATGAAAATCTACCAAAGAGATATGAGAGTTTGGATAAAGAAAGAAAATCCTCTCCAATAGGTCTTCAATTGAAATCTTTGTCAACTTTCTTTTCAAAGGCTTACTGTGACCATAGGTATTTATAGAAGACTGGAACAACCCTCCAAACATGAGTAACTGGGTACTAAAATTAATATTAGCTAATGACTTCAAGAGATTATCTGATTACTAGACTCCCATGGAGAAAGGAAAAGACATGAGAAAAGAGAAGGATTTCTTCCTATTCCCGAGTATATATGATAGCTGCATGACCTTTCCTAAGAAAAATCTCATCCGAAGAAAACTCCAAATCAAGATCAATAAAATGCTTTAGAATTATGATTTCTTGTAAAGCTTTCCAAGGATATATTATTTGCCTAGTAAAATTCTAGGGAATAACTCCAAAATTAATTTGAAAATCAGTCCTTGAAAATGAATCTTGAATACTTGGAAAACTAAGAGACCATTGAAAGCATTTTTAATTCTTTTGGTTCCTAATTCATTACCATCAAAGAGAGAACACTCTTGTGTCAATCTCCCCCTGGTTGAAAAAGACTCATCCTTGTGTCTTCAATTTTGTTTTCTCCATGATAGAATGACAAATCAGCAATATTAAAAGTATTCAAAATGCCATAATTTTTGGGTAAATCAATCTTATAAGCTTTTGGCCAAATACGTTGAAGGACCTTAAAGGGACCAACAGCCCTTAGATGGAGTTTGTTGGCATTCGTCATGTACTTTTCATTCTGTTTAGCAATCTTTCCACGAACTTGTTCATGGAGTTTCTTAATACTTTTTACTTGCTTTTCAAAGCATGTCTACTAAAATGAAAAGTAGTAGAGAACTGGCATTAAGTCCCAAAGTTGACTTATGGGATTTTGCCTTCATAGACAACTTGAAGGTAAACTAAGACTAGTAGTTTTCACTTGTAAATTGATTGTAAGCAAATTCTAATTTGTTCGAAAAATAAGATCCTACTTCAAGCATAAATTCTTCCCTATATAATGTCTTAAAAGATTTCCTCATACTTCGATTTGACGACCTCGGCCTCGACCATCTGATTTAGGGGTGATACAAAGAACCTAAAATTTAGATTAGTTCTCAGATTTCCTCCAAAAGTGCGCAAAAAATGTCTTAAAATTTTTGGATCTCGTTAAGAAATAATGGATTTTGGAATTCCATGTAGTTCATAATCTCTAGAAAAGTATAGGATTGCACATATGACAAGCATCGAAGTCTTATTGCAAGGAATGTGCTCAAATATGTGCCATTTTGGAGAAGCAATCAACGTGAGCCATGATTGAGTTCTTTGTTCCTTTGAGTTACGGGCAAACCAACTATAAAATCCAAACTAACATCCTCCCATGGAGCATTAGAATTGAAAGTAGGAGTATATAAACCAAACATTTTGAAGTTATGGCTTTCAAATATATGACAAATTCTACAATGCTTCATATACTTGCTAATGTCCCTTTCCATTTTTTGGCTAGTAAAAATTTTCTTTCTGCATAAGAGCTAAAAGTTTTATCTCAACCCAAAAAATGTCTTACAAGAGCCACCTTCATGAGCTTCCATGATAATTAAAACTCCCCTTAAAGAACATTTGTCAGGAATATATAGGCGTATTGGCTTTGAAAAGATAGGCCATCATGTAGCAAAAAATGGCATTGGGAACCATTTTTACAAATTTTCAAAAAATTTAGCAAAAATAAGGATCATTTTCATAAAAGCTCCCTTTAGAATTTCCAAATCCCAATACTTTCACCTGCAATTGCATAAGCAAAGAATATTTCCTTCTCAATGCATATCGCCTATAATATTTCAGAGATCCAGGTATTTATGCTTGATAGTGAAATTATAAGCTTAAAGAAATTCAACCCACAAAGCATGTCACCTACTGAAGCTTTTGCTGAAGTTTGTTGATATTTTTCGTGAGCTTCGTGATCCGAGTAGAGAATAAATGGTTTGGGAAGAAGATATTGATTCCAATGATTTAATACTTAAAAAATTGCATAAAAATTCCTTATCATAAGTAAAGTAATTCTTGTGAGACTCATTCAATTTTTCTACTAAAGAAGGAACTTAATTGGTTTACCTTCTTGGCTAAGAAATAGCATCAATTTCCATATTAGAAGCATCACAATCAACCTCAAAGACTTGATCAAAAATTTGGAAGTAAAAGAATAAGGGGCTTTCATGACCTTCTTTTCTGATGAGTTCAAACTTCCTTTTTTGCTTCACAAGTCCAATTAAAACTATCTCCTTTCAAACATTCAGTGATAAGAGCAATAATCGAACTAAATCCTTTGATGAATTGCCTATAAAATGAGGCAAGTCCATAGAAAAACTACGAATGTTGTAGGAGTATTTTTGGCTCAGTGCCAATTTATAATAGCTTCAACCTTGCCTGGATCCATCTTTATTCCATCTTTTAATACAACATAGCCCGTAAAAATAAGTGAATCAATGAAAAATCTGCATTTGCTTAAGTTAACATAAAAGCTTTTGCTATCACAAAGTACTCGAAAACCTTACGAAGATGCTACAAGTGTTGCTTCCTCTTCACCTTTGCTACATATGAGAATATCATCAAAGTATACAACAACAAATTTACCAATAGAATATTTAAAAACATGATTCATGAGGTGCATAAATGTACTAGGAGCATACTAGAGAGACCAAATGGCATTAGCATCCATCCATAAAGACTATCTCTTGTTTTGAAAGCAGTGCAGTTTTTCTCCATTCATCTTTGAGGTCTCATTCGGATTTAATGATAACCAGCTACCCGAAGATCAATTTTTGAGAATATAAGGACACTGCATGAAGTTGGTCTAGTAGATTCATCAAGCCGATGAAATGGGGTTTAAGCGATAGTCAATAGTGATCTTATTCATATCCCTCGATATCTTCACATACGCCAAGACCCATCCTTTGTGTAGGAATAACAAGAAGCTAGTACGGCACAAAGACAAGGACTCCACACTTTCCCTTACCAAGCCTTTTATTAAAAAAGATCACCCATCATGTCTTTGCAATTCTTCATGCTCCCTTTGGATCATCTCTATAGTAAGTCTGCTTTATTTGGTAAAAATAAACGGCCTCTGGTATAAGATCAATACAATGTTGAATATCCCTCGAAAGAGAAGATCGTATGGAATTTCTTTAGGAACAACATCATGATATTCTTCCAAATAATTGCTTCAGTTATAGGAGGTGGAACTCTATTTGTCCTCATTTTCCTCCAAAACTATAAGAATATAAGCTCCATTGCTCATTTCTAACTCCTTCCTATATCTTAAGAATGTTAGTAGACTATTTTCCTCTTCTTTGAAGGTTTGGAAACTTTTTCCAATTTAGAAGGAGCCAAAATGACCTTGATACCATCTTTGACAAAAGTATAAGTATTTTTATATCCATCATGAATAGTTTTTCTATCGAATTGCCAAGGGCAACCAAGAAGTAAATAATAGGCATCCATGAAAACAACATCATACAAAACTTCATCTTTGTTTCGAAGCCATGAAAGCTTGTAGGGTTAAGGATGCTCCTCTATTTTTAAATTTAATTTGTCCACCATCTGAGTAGATATTACATTTTTAATATTGCCACCATCGATTATCACATCACACACCTTGCCATTTGAAATGCATTTTGTCTGAAAGATATTCTTTCGAAGCCAATTATCTTCCATTTCTTCATGAGTAGTACTCAGACTTTTTTGAACGACAAGAGGTTCACCCCGATCGGCATAGGTTAATTCCTTATCTTCGGTTAGAACTTCTCCTGATTTTCTAAAGATTCCCCATCAAGTTCATGATCACATTCTTCCTCAACTAAAGTGGTAATTTTGCGGTTTGAGCATTCAAAAGCAATATGCCCATATCCTTAGCATTTAAAACACCAACAAGAGTTGTTACTAGTAAAGCTTAATGGTTGTTTAAAACTGGCTCCTGCATCTCCTTTAGAAATAGATTTTGAAATAGATTTGGTAACTTGAACAAACTTAGAAGCAGAGTTATTACCTCAATTAGAAGAACCATCATGGGTGAAAGATCGAAAACTGCTACCATGAGTCTCCTTTTGCTGCTTTTCTAACTTGAGAGCAAATATACATACATTAGTATAACTCCAATAAGGTTGTAATTGCACCACATTACCAATCTCAAGCTTCAATCCTTCAAGATAGCGAGCTATAGTTTGCTCCTCTGGTTCAACAATATCACACTTCATCATGAAAAGATCAAATTCAATGGTATATTCTTCAACAGATAACTCATTTTGTCTGAAATTGTCAAACTTAAGAAAAACATCTTATCTATAATTGTCAGGAAGATATTTTCTCTTAAGCTCCCTTCTCTTTTTTTTTCATGTTACGATTCTTCTTAATTTTTCATGATCACATTGTTTTTTGAGATTTTTCCACCATAAAAAAGCATGTTTTGGTAATTTTACTGCTACAAGTTTGATATTATAGCGATCAGGCACATCTTTATAGTCAAAAACTCTTTCAATAGTGTGGAGCCAATCAAGAGATTCATTCATTTGCATCCTTTCTTTGAATTTTAGTAAATCAACTTTGATGTTGAATTCATGATGGAAATCACTTTAAGAAATTATCAGATTGCTAGACTCATGGAGAAAAGAAAAGACTTGGGAAAGAGAAGAATTTCTTTCTATTCCCGAGTATCTGAAATTGTATAACTTTTTTTAAGAAAATTTACCATAACTTTTTGAAGAAAACTTCAAATTGACATCTGTAAAATGCTTTGGAATCCTGACTAGTTAAGCTTTCCAAAGATATATTATTTTCTTAGTCAAAGTTTAAAGAATAACTTTTAAATTAATTTGAAAGTCAATCCTTAAAAATAAGTTTTAAATACTTAAAAAATTAAAAAATCATTAAAAACATTTTTAATTCTTTTAGCTCCCAATTTATTATCATCAAAGAGAACACTTCTGTATTAAATGCGCCTGAGAAGCGAGGATGAGTCCCGAGAGTGATGCCCCACTAAAGAGTGAGAGTGCCATGGTGAGGCCATTGGGCTGAGGATTGGCATGGAATGATGTCATCATCTTCTCATCGTCGTTGGAATCCCTGACGGGCTCTGGGCATAATAGACAAGCCTTCTTGGTGATCTAGTTGGGGATAATGGTGCCAAACCAAGCATTTTCGAGTCGGTCTTGGCATACATTTTAGTTAATCCTTCTAATTTTTATCATCATCATTATCATCACCATCACTACCGTCTTGTAATCTTTTTAAACTCTGCCTCTTTTCCTTTGAATCAACTAGCCAATCAAAGTATTGGAAATTTCTTCGTGGTTAGATTGGAATAAGTCTTTTGTTCCTTCTTCCTTGAGTTGTTCTTGTTATGTTATGGTTGGTGCTGGTTTTGAGACAGGCTTGAAGGCGGAGACATGGGTGGAGGTGGCCAGTTATGATATAGCTTTGTAAGCTAAAGAACCAAAGAGCATCTTCCTTCGGAGTGCATGACTCTTTGGCAAGCCTTTGTTTTTGTTTTCTCGCGTTAGAGGCGGTGACTTTCACGTGTAGTTATTCGTTTGACAGTTCATTTGCAAGCTGGCTTTCCTAATCCCATTTTATATATACATTTTTTATTCTATCCCTGGTATTCCAAGCTTCTTATATTAGGGCGGCTCTGCATTTGTCCAGGTCCCATAAGTACTTTTCCACTGCGCTCTCTTTACCTTTTAGGCCGTTCTGAGATCTCTCACAATGCAGAAGATTACGTAAGGCACAAGAAAATTATCTTTATCACTGAAAGTCAAAAAAAAAAAAAAAAAAAGAAAGGTTGATTTGAGGATGAGCTAATTAGCAGAAGGGGCGAGAGGTGGTTCAAATATGCGCGAGAATATTTCATAAAGTTTTGGCGCTAAATCTCATGTTAACAAAAAAATTAACAAACTAGACTTTGGTTTTACGGTGAAAATATATGTGTTGTTGTTTGCCTAGAGTGAGTTATTAAATTCTTTTTAATATTTTAGTAGCATTGTTTCATTTGGCATTCTAAGTTGAGGTTCACCTTAATACCATAAAGGACTTAGGCCATGCTGCAGCATGTCCATAGTTAGAAGTTCGACATACTAAATATTTCAATCTTCACAAGAAATGATTCTCCAAATAAGATTATAAGGATTTTGTGGATTTGATCTCAATATGCCAGCGATTCTGCATGTTTGAGGTAGATTCATGTTTTTTTTTTTTTATATATATCTTTTTCCAAGGGGAGATCAAGGTAGATTCAGTGTTGTAAAAAAACATGCGGCAACGGTTTCACTGAACTATAGTGTCGTAACATTTCCCTAAGTCCAATCTACACTAATGATTGGATGGTGAAATCATATGATTGAATCTTATAAAAGGTAAATTCTAAAAGCCTATCATCCCTTACAGCAAATATTTCTGACTATTGATCTGCTTGACATTACATGGCCCAACAGCTGCCCACGCGCGCATGCACACACCAGAATGCCTCTTGATTGCAATATACTTCAACTGCAGTTAGATGAATATTACAAAAGAAAGGATAAATTGAGGTTGAAGTCAACTCTGCAAACTAGGTTGCAAATGAGAGTCTTACACCCCTCTTTAGATCACAATATTTGGAACTTGCAAGTTGTTTTGCCAAATGGTTCACATGAATAATACTTTCATCACTTCCATGACATGTTGGGTAGAGCTAGCTCTCACAATTATTCACCAGAAGACAGAAGAAGATGAAAAAATAAAAAAAAAAAAAAAATAGATAATCAGCTGTCCATATCTGTGTACAGAGTATCCACTTCTGTACACACCAATGTGTGGCCAACGGCAACACCTCAAGAAAACAACAACAAACAGCTTATAGTCCTGAGGGATCCAATCAGAAGATGGCCACATGAAATCAAGAGCTAAGGTTAGGGACCTGCCAAACCATTTGATATTATATGAGAACGTGCCTGTCCCTATCCGAGATGAAGTTGATATGTACCTGCTATGGGACAAAAGCTACGTACATGTAATGCATGTAATCCAATACTTCATCCTATCAAATCACCATCCATCAGAAAAGACTATGTCTGCTTGTCTTCCCTGCGTCAAGAGCAATAACTATAAGGGATCTAGTTACAGTGCTGGGCCTAACGTTCGCCCGCACCATTCAATTGGTCAAACTCTAAGAAAATGTACAATATTACCAGGTCCTGGATAGAGAGCCCGAATGAAAGTAAGGTCTAGTTCTTGCTTGACGGATTGAAAATAAGCGGCCTCTCAGGCCAAGTCTTTTTTTTATTTTATTTTATTGTTTTTATTATTATTATTATTTTCTCCAGATTGGTGTACATTTAAAGGGCTAGCTATTTTTCAGGGGCTAACCACCTTTTCAAAATTCAAGCCCAACTGGGTTGATCCATTTTCTAATAGAATTCATGCTCAATCCAATTAAAGTTCGGGTGTCATTTTAGAATCCAATAGTCATCAAGCCTTGAATTCAGATATAGCATTGCTAAGGTTAAAACCAGGTCTACCCAACCCGCTTGCACCTCTGCTTCAAGTCTTGGACAATTTTGCAATTTTACTAGTCGGATATTATAGGATAACTATCAGGCCTCCAGGTCTGACATAGATTCTGTCTGAAGCCCAATGAGTCTGTGGTAACTCCTGTGCTAAAACGAGAATGTACAATACTTTGTAATTAAATGGCTGGCCAAATGGCAAAACAAATGTGCCTGTCAAGATGATGGGCCATTTCAATAATAATAGACTATAGAGATTAGGTTGACTACAATACATTTTGAGAAATAAATATTAAAAGTTAAAATATTCAGTGAAGAAAAACTATGGAGGGAAAGTGCCTTATATATTTAAATGGATGGTTTGCCAGTAACATAGCAATATCTGATCCTATAACATCCCAAAAATAATCCCACATTGGATGGAAAGGAAAGATTATAATATCCCAAAAATAGTCTTACATCGAAAGGGAAAAAAAAAAAGTGTTATGTGCTTATAACTCAAATCACCTACTACCAACCAACTTAGCCACGTAGTTTCGGTCTACTAACGGAGTCAATTGAGCCAGTAGGTGGGCTTGAGGTGAATGGGAAAGAAATGTGTTATGTGCTTGTAACTCAAGTTCACCTGTTGCCAATCAATTTTCACTCGAGTTTTTGAATCAACAGATAGGCTTGGAATGTTATACATTCACATCATTATCTTACTTCTTCAACATCCATAACAAAGTAAACTATTTTCAAATAAAGCTTCTCTAGCTCCAAATTATGCCACCATAATAAGCACTGACTTATATCATGCCACTTCTGATTAAAATGGTCCATATGTTGTGGTTATTTGCTAATGTTTTGGCCAATTAGTTGACATCATACAAAGTTGCAAACAAAAAAATGCTTGTAAATTTGCATGTAAATTTCCTATAGGGAACTTTTTTCCGGTTCTTGTAATGGAGTAAATTTTTGTTAAAAATAAGATGCAACATACAAGAAGACAGATGAGAGGAGGATAATATACATTACCGAGCTGATGGTGGTTGCCACTGCAGGACTCCTCACCATATAATTCCCCTTGCCATCCCCCATATCAATGAACCGTAAACTACTTCCCCATCTTTGTTTCGCATATGGCCCTTAGAATGAGAGTGAAGCTTTCCTTCTCATATTTCTCCATGGAAACCAACTTTTCCGGCGAGACGCATGATCCAAAACCTCTTCATAGCCGCCGCCGCCTTAGCACGTCACTGCTGAGCTCTGACAACAGTCGCATCCTCTGGAAATCTTTAACAACCCTGGGACTCTTCATCTTTGTTGGAATCAAAGAAGGCAATAGATGATGGATCGTATTCGAGATCTAAAGATGCATTCTGACGTAGTGACTGCCTTTATTTGCTTGCTGGCATAACTCATAGCACCCCAAGCATCTCAAGCAGTCTTCGGCGCTAGCATCGTGGACAAGGCCATAGTCCTAGCTACCTTGTTGGGCCCGCCATGACCAGATCTTATGGGGAGGAGAGTTATTTCACAATCCAATCAGATTAATTACGTGACATGGTTAGATAATTTCTAAGGCATAATCTTAGTAAATATGCAGGACCTCCAATGCTCAACCAAAACTAACAAGAACAATAAACAAAAATATTTTATTAATAATTTAATAGTTTAAAATATAGGGATTGAACACATCTAATATCATATCAGATTCAAAAGCTAAATTTCTAAATATGAATCTTGAAACTAGACATCCTGCGGTTTCAAAATAATAATAATAATAATAATAATAATAATAAAATGAGTTAACAATTCCAAAAGAAATTTCCTTCCATGGACATTAGCAGGAATTAAAATGCACATACATTATTTTATAATATTAATAAATGATTTCAATAATACTATATTAATGTTAATTAATTCATGTGCCATGATTAAACAATGTGCATTCACAAATTCAATTGTATAGTATGGTGTGAATTCAATTAAATAGAATGGTATTCATAATCATAACTCATAACACAACTCATAATAGGATAATAATGCTACATATACTAAATTTCATGATTCAAATAGTAACATCATTTTACAATAATTTATGGTTTATATAGAGGCCAAATTTCAAATCTTCAATCCATAATAGTTTCAAAACTTATTATTTACTATTATTTATTGAGATCAACATTTTAGCATTTGAATTAATTACAACCACGCTTAGCACACCAAGCAATTCTCTCACGTGATGAGTCCAGATACAACCTTTCCTCATTATATCTTATATGTTTAATCAACCATCATATTTCAACAATTGATTAGTAATGGCCGCGCTATAGCCTCTGATAGACAAACCTTAAATTACTCATGTCATGCTGGGCAATCAACGCCATACTACACGATGCCACATTACGCAATTCTCTCATGTAGCTAGTCCAATTGGACCCACTCCATTTTATATTTTCTAATCATCATCACTATTTTAAATAAAAAATTAATTTTTATAATTTTATAATCTATAATAATAACACCTTATGAATATTCATAATAATACGGATAATTATATAAAAATATAGGCATAAATATATAATATTAAAATTATGCAGGTGATTATGCTCAGGATATCTTATACTAATAAAAGTACTATTATGCCAGCTTAGACAGTAGGGATGTCTATCTCACCTAAATTAATTTTAAATTAATAAAATCTAAAAATTGACTAACTCATTACTTACAGAATAAATTTTAATTTTTTAATTTTTTAAAATTTTAAAATTATTCTTTCAACCTTTGTGCTCATTCTAATTTATTTGTAATATTTTAATTTAATAATATTAAAAGAGCCAAGAGTTTACCTTATCACATGATTAGAAAAAGTAACCTAGACTAGGTTTTTTCAAACCTGTATACCACCTGCACTAATAAACTAATCTTGATTGGATTAATATTATTAATGAAAATCAGAGACTATAGAGAGGGAAAGTGCTAGGGAAAGAGAGTAAGGTAGAGAGTGCTAGAGAGAGAAGTGTTATAGAGAGAAAATAATAGAGCGAGTTAGAGAGGGAATGGGAAGAAAATAGAATAATACAAAAGGAGGAAATAAGGGCGCCATGCGAAAAAGGGAGAACCCATCCCCTGCTTCACCGCACCGACCCTAGAGAAAGAAAGAGAGAGAAGAGATTGGAGAGGGAAGGAGAGAAGAAGGGATCAAGGGAGAGGGGAAAAAGAGAGGAAGGGAGAGAGGGATAGGGGGCATGGCCGTGAGGCTTGGGCGGAGCTGCTCCCTTCTCTTGGTTGCAACCGTGGTGGTGCGATCAAGAGAGAGGAGGAAAACAATGTTCGATAGCTAGGAGGAAAGAGAGAGAGGGAAGGGGAGAGAGATGAGTTGGTAGCAGGAAAATGGGTACTTGGTAGTGAGTAGGGGGCGGTCCCATGCCACCGCTGTTCACAGATCATCCAGCCACAACGAAAAGGTTGGCGACATATGGCTTCTACCATTATTAAATTTGGGGAGGGTTGTGTTACCTCTATATGCAGAGACTACTTTTATGGATGCATACGTAGCTACAATACCACAACAAGATCCAGTCCAGCCGTCTGATATCCAAGCAAAGGTTGGCAACAAGGAACATGGGGCTGTGCCTTTGGACCGCTCCCCATCCTAAACGAAAGATGCCTGTTCCACCACGGGGTGAAAAGCTAATGCATGCATGTGATCAGATAAGCTTGTGTATCCACTCAATAGGCCGGGCCTAACTCCCTTGCCAAGTCTTCGATGGGCCGAACTGAAGGCACACTTTTAAAATAGAACCGAGAAGCTCCTCTGGTACAAGTGTGTCCCAAGTCGGTTGAGTCTGGTCTTGCTCCAGCTTGATGCAGTACTAAACTAAAATGGTTTTAGCTCATGTCATATCGGGCCGTTTCATGTTCTTTAAGGATTTAGTGCATATAAAAATGCTTTTTCTACCATGTATGTGAGTGATGTTATAAGTAATGGAAAGGCTAAGGATAAAAGGGCATTAGATAAAGGTTAAAAACATTGAATAGATGGCTTTGAACTGGTGAGATAAAAAAGTACGATAGATAAATCCGTATAAAAATGGCTATAACTGCACCTTTCAGATGAGTTTTTTCATGCCCAAGCAGACCTATTCGGGCATGACCAGGTTCACTAATTTGTTCAGAAATTCATCTCAATGCCTACTCGGCCCACTTGCATATCTACTTCAAGCTTCATGCCGAGTTTAGCAATTTAGGAGTTACATGACAAGTGAATTATGTCACTATTTATCAAGCATCAGCCTTGTAAATTGATCCAGATTCTTCTTGTGTTCAATATGAGGAGCCATTCCTAGATACCATGTATCTCATGGATCAGAACTATTAATGAACTAGCATAACTATAACCCACTCTTGCATTTCTGAGCCCGTTGTTCCGCTCCTGCAAGTGATTAACCTTTACGAGGCACATGATAAAACAGGTCTGCAGAAGCATGACTCCCCTGTGAGTCTATGCAACTGCAATGGTGTCATGCTTAAATGATAATGCTAAGAATTTGTTATAAAAAGGTTCACGAGATAACAGCCAACCAAACAAAATGTCACTGTCCAGAAGGTGAACGATTTCAATGAACCATAGAGATCGTGGGTCCACAAGGAGTTAGATTATGATTCATTATCAGATAATTTAGGCTTCTCCAACCATTAGCAGAGAATTTTGATGGACCACTCCTTAAAATGGATATGTATTTTGGTTATTTTGGTCAATTAGTTGACGTCATGCAAAATTACATAAAAACAAAATATTGCAAATGTTTCTTCAGGGAATTTTTCTTGATTCTTGCAAATTAAACTTTTGGTTAATAGAAGGATGCAGCATATTGGAATTAAACTTGATATCTTTTCAAAGAGACACTTTGGAAGAAGACATTTTTTGAGAAATCAAACATCACACTTTGGAAGAAGATATTTTTTGAGAAATCAAACATCACCTTGAAACTAATTAGTTGCATAGAAACTTGCTACTGTTATTATATACTTTGAACTAAGCAATATGTATTTATTTTTTGGTAGACAAAGAGTCACTTTGTAATGATAAAAAGTCATGTATCTTTTTATAATTTAGAAGAAGAAGATAAGAGAATTTAGAAATATAATATCTATTAGCTTGTTCTATTACCTTCTCTACAAAATATTCTTTTCATTTTCTTCAAAATATGGTATTAGAGCTACAAAAAAGATCCATGGCCTCTATGAACTTTGTTCAAACCCAAATACTCAAACTCACTAAAGACAACTATGACAACTGGTGTATCCAAATGAAGGCTTTGCTTGAATCTCTTGATGTTTGGGATCTTGTAGAAGAAGGCTACATGGAGCTAACCGAAGATAAAGCAATGCTCACACAAGAGCAAAGAAAGCAAAATAAGGAGTCGAAAAGGAAAGACAAAAAGGCGCTCTATACACTCTACCAAAGTGTAGATGAAGGCATATTCGAGATTATCGCCGAAGCCACAACATCAAAGAAGGCATGGGACTTATTACATAAGGCACATAAAGGAGCAGAAAAGGTAAAAAAGATTTGGCTACAATCTTTGAGGTCTGAATTTGAATCTTTCAAAATGATAACTAGGGAATTAATTTTTAATTATTTTTCAAGAATGATGTCTATAATCAATCAATTGAAAAGAAATGGTGAAGAAATTACTGATGTTTGAGTCATGAAGAAAATTTTGCACTCTTTAGATGCAAAATTTGACTTTATTGTTGTAGCCATTGAAGAATCAAAGAAATTAAAGGAGATGACTATAGAGCAACTCATGGGCTCTCTATAAGCACACGAACAAAAGCTTTCTAAAAGGATGGAGGAGAAACCCATCGAGAGAGTACTTCAAACAAACCTCACACTACAGGAGAAAGGTGATCCAAAAGACATAACAAGTTTCCATAGTCGAGGCCATGGAAGAAGAGGAAGAGGTGGAAGATTTCATTAAGATCAACCACAAAGAACTCAAGGAGACACAAGAGACTTCCATGCTCGAGGTCGTGGTAGAGGAAGATTTTCTAATCCTAGAGGAAGAGGAAGGTATGGACAACAAGCACTATAATGTTTTATTTGCAAAAAATATGGGCACTATGCTAAAGATTGCTGATACAAAGATAATGCTAATTATGCTGATGAGAAAATTCATTTTACAAAAGAACAAGAAGAAGAAGTAACTCTACTTTTGGCCTACAACAATATTACTGGTGTTATCGAAAACAGTACTTGGTACCTAGACACAAGTGCTAGCAATCATATGTGTGGGATAAAGGACATGTTTTTAAAGATGGATGAAAACTTCAAAGGCTTAGTGACTTTTGGTGACTTCTCTAAAAGACCTGTTGAAGGGAAAGGTAAAATCCTCATCAAGCTCAAAGATGGTACTCAAAATTTTATTTCAAATGTCTATTATGTTCCAGACATTAAAAATAACATTCTTAGTTTGGGCCAATTGCTTGAAAAAGACTATGATATTCACATGAAAGAATTGAGTCTTTCTATTAGAGACAACACTAATACTCTCATTGCACATATTCCTATGTCAAAAAATAGAATGTTTGAGTTTGACTTTGCATGTTGATGGTTCCTCTTGTATGATGGCACAAATTCTTGATGACTCTACTTTATGGCATCTTAGATATGGACACTTAAACTTTGATGGATTAAAACTTTTGTCTAGCAAGAATATGGTGACAGGGATGCCTTGGCTAAAAATCTTCAAGAAAAAATATGAAATTTGTATAGTTGGAAAGCAACAAAGGAGAACCTTCATTTCAGGAAGATCAAGAAGAGCAACAAAACCATTGGAATTGATACATTCAGATGTTTGCGGCCCGATCAAACCAACATCTATGGGAGGTAATGAATATTATCTTTCCTTCACTGATGATTATTCTGAAAAGACCTGGGTTTATTTGTTAAAAAAAAAGAGTGAAGTGTTTCAGAAATTTAAGGAATTTAAGTTTTTTGTTGAGAAATAAAGTGGTTTTCAAATTAAAGCCTTGAGATCGGATCGTGGTAGTGAGTATTTGTCCAATGAGTTTTCAAATTTTTTCGAAGAACATGAAATTTTTCATCAAGTTACCATGCCTTATTCACCTCAACAAAATGAAGTTTTAGAAAGAAAAAATCGAACAATTTTAAATATGGTTCGATGTATGTTGAAAGATAAAAATATGCCTAAAGAATTTTGAGGTGAAGCAGTTGCTTGTGCAGTTTATTTGTTGAACAAATTTCCCTCAAAAAGGCTTCACAATATGACACCTGAGCAAGCATAGAGTTCATACAAATCTAAGGTTAATCATCTTCGCATCTTTAGAAGTGTTGCTTATATCAAAGTGCCTAATGAGAAAAAGGATCAAACTTGATGACAAAGGAGAAAAGTGCATTCTTTTAGGCTATGCTGAAAATTTAAGTGGCTATAAGTTGTATAATCCTATTACAAATAAGGTAATTTTTTCAAGAGATGTTGAATTTGATGAAAAGCAAATATGGAGTTGGCAAGATAATAATAAAATGCAAGAAAATGAGGCATATATCAAATAAGAAGAGTTACAGCATCAAGAAGAAATTCTATCAACCCCACAACAAAGTCCAAGACATCCATCTCCACAAGAAAGTTTAAGTAGCTCATCCTCAAAAAGAGTACATAAAACTCGGAGTATCCAAGAGTTGCTTGACGTCACAAGGCGTCTTGATGCTAATGATTACACTATGTTTTATCTTTTTACAGGTTGTGATCCAATTGAGTTCCATGAAGCAAATAAAGAAGAAAAATGAAGAAATGCCATGCATGAAGAAATTTCATCAATTGAGAAAAATGACACTTGGAAACTCACAAATCTTCCCCAATGTCATTAAGCCATTGGAGTCAAATGGGTGTATAAGACAAAGACAAATGCAAGAGGAGAAATAAAAAAACATAAAGCCCGCTTGGTAGTACAAGGCTACAAACAACAATATGGTATTAACTATGATGAAGTTTTTTCTCCTGTTATTCGAATGAAAACGGTACGCCTTCTTATTTCCTTAGCAGCTCAAATGAAATAAAAAAATTTTCAAATGGATGTGAAATCAGCTTTTTTGAATGGCCATTTGAATGAAGAAGTCTATGTAGAACAACCTATGGGTTTCATTCAAAAAGGACAAGAAGATAAAGCCTACAAACTCAAAAGAACTCTTTATGGATTGAAACAAGCTCTAGGAGCTTGAAATACAAGGATTGACAAGTATTTTGCTAAAAATGGTTTTCGAAAATGCCTTCTTGAACATTCTCTTTATATAAAGACTAATAATATTGGTGATGTTCTGTTTGTTTGCCTATATATGGATGATTTGATATTCATAGGAAATAGTCTTGCAATGATTGAAGTTTTCAAGACTTCAATGATCAAGGAATTTGAGATGGCGGATCTTGGCTTAATGTCTTATTTTTTGGGCATTGAAGTCAACCAATCAAATGAGGGCATATTCATTTTACAAAGAAAATATGCAAAGAAAATTTTGGAGAAATTCAAGATGGAGAATTGCAATTCTAGCAACACCCCAATTGAATACAACACTAAATTAAGTAAATATGGAGAAGGAGATCTTGTCAATCCAACATATTATAAAAGTTTGGTTGGAAGCTTAAGATATCTCACAAATACAAGGCCGGATATTGCCTATAGTGTTGGAGTTATAAGTCGTTACATGGAGAAGCCAAGGATGAATCACTTAATTTCTACAAGAAGAATCATTCGATATATCAAAGGTACACAAGATTATGGTATCTTTTATTTATCTACTGATATAATAAAGCTAGTTGGATTTTGTGATAGCAATTGGGCTGAAGATATTGATGATAGAAAAAGTACAAGTGGATTTGCTTTTTATATTGGAGGTGCAACATTTACGTGTCTTCAAAGAAGCAACAAATTGTTGCACTTTAATCTTGTGAAGCAAAGTATGTTGCAGCAGCAAATTATGTTTGTCATGCACTTTGGCTTCAAAGACTTCTACAAGAAATGAAGATTTCACAAGAAGAGCCAACCAACATTTTTGTTGATAACAAATCAGCTATATAACTTACCAAAAATCTAGTTTTCCATGATCGAAGTAAGCATATCGACACAAGGTTTCACTTTATTCGGGATTGCATCAAAGACAAAGAAGTACAACTTCACCACATTCCAACAAAAGATCAAGTGCTGATATCTTCACAAAATCACTCAAGGTAGAAGAGTTCAAAAGGCTAAGGAGCATGCTTGGAGTCATGAAGAATCAAGTTTAAGGGGAGGGGGTGTTGGAATTAAACTTGATATCTTTTCAAAAAGACACTTTTGGAAGAAGAAATTTTTTGAGAAACTAAACATCACACTTTGGAAGAAGATATTTTTTAAGAAACCAAACATCACCTTATAACTAATTAGTTGCATAGAAACTTGTTACTGTTATTATGTACTTTGAGCTAAGCAATATGTATTTATTTTCTGATAAACAAAGAGTCACTTTGTAATAATAAAAGGCCATGTATCCTTTCACAATATAGAAGAAGAAGAGAAGAGAAATCAGAAATATAATATCTATTAGCTTGTCCTATTACCTTCTCTGCAAAATATTCTTTTTATTTCCTTCACAGCACATGAGAAGGCAAAAGAGTAGAAGAGGAGAATCTACACCCGTTTAGAGGTGATGGTGGTTGCCACGATAGGACTCCTCACCACATACTTACCTTCATCGTCCACCCAACTTAATGAACCATGAAGCACTTCATCCTTTTTCTTCTCCATCTGGCCCTCTAGAATGAGAGTGAAACTATTCTTCTCATATTTCTCGTGAAATACTAACTTCTCTGGCATGACACGGATTGAAAAACCCTCCGGAGGCACCACCTTGGCGTTGTAAGTCACCACCGCATCACCGACATGGGTCACGGTCCTTCGGAACTCTCGAGCAGCCACAGCACTAGTGGTAGTCTTGTTAGCATCGAAAAATGCGATGAATGATGGATAGTTGAGATCTAAAGATGCATTCGAGCAATCGAAAGAATAAGTTTTAGTGATCGTCTTTATTTGCTTCTTGGTGTAATTCATGGCGCACAGCAATCTCACGTAGTCGTCGGTGCCGGCGTCGTAGACTAGACCAGGATCCAGTGCCCTGTTGGGCTCGATGTGACCAGACCCCAGAGCTAGTGGATTCGCTGGCAGGTTACCATTCCCCATGTCTTTAATTGGTGCCATGGTGTTGTCCAAATTGTACGCAGTGGTCATCAGCGCAGATCGAATCGCCGCCGGGCTCCAGCCCGGCCTCGCACCCTTAATCATCGCAGCCACGCCTGCAGCATGAGGGCAGGCCATCGATGTTCCCGATATGATGTTGAATGGACTGTACAATTCATGAGACCTGTCGAACCCTACCGTTGAATTCTGCGCCCAAGATGCTAGGACCAAGGTGCCGGGAGCCACAATGTCCGGCTTCAGCACGGTTGGGCAGCTAGGCGATGGTCCCCTGGAAGTGTAGTCAGCCACCACGGGAGCAGGCGTCGTGCCCAAGATGGTCTTCCGGAATGTCAGCATGGCTCTTGGGTCTGAGCTTTTATTTATGTACTCCAAAATGATCTTACCATCTTGAGGACTGATGATAGCCCCAGGGAACGGCAATTGGACGTAAACGTCCTGGAACAAGCCTTTAGATATGAAGAGGCCTGCATCCACTTTAGCAGACCGAACAAAGTATATGGCAAAGCCAAGAGAATCGTTGGCATCGACATCACATACCACCATCTTGTGACGCGCATTTTTCAGCAAGGTACTGTTGTCGCAAGACCCCATGAATATCAAGGGCAATTGCCTCGAGGAAGCTGGCTTTCCAGGGTACAGTGATTTCCCAACGATGGAGCTGCCATCTCCAAGATCGATGATGCCGGCAAACTCCCGGTCGATGGCGGCGGCACCGATGGTGGTGACCCACGGGGTCCCATTGTGCAGAAACCTTGGCTTTGGACCTCTGTTGCCCGCCGAGGTGGCCACGAATATCCCCTTCTCCGTGGCAGCGAAGGCGGCCAACGCGATGGGATCCCTGTAGAGTGGGACAAAGTTAAAGCCCAGAGATAAGGAGATGACGTCCACGCCATCAGATATAGCTTGGTCGATTGCAGCGATGATGTCGGACGCGGTGGCTCCTTCGTCCCAAAGAGCCTTGTACATGGCGAGCCGCGCGCGCGGCGCCATGCCCCTAGATGTACCGGGTGCGTACCCAAAGAAGGACGCGTTGGACACGTAATTCCCGCCGGCGGTGGAGGATGTGTGCGTCCCGTGCCCGTCGGTGTCGCGTGGGGAATTAACTGCTATTGTGAGGTTCGGGTTACTGGCAAGGAGCCCTTTGTTGAAGCCCCGTGCTCCGATGAGCTTCCGGTTGCACGCCGAGGAGCTGAAAGCAGTGCCTTGCTCGCAGATGCCCTTCCATCTGGCGGGCACGTCGGTCATGCCGTCGTCCCTGAAGCTTCCGCTCTCGGGCCATATCCCGGTGTCGACCACCCCAATTATGACGTCCTCGCCATAGTTGGAGGCCGGCCACAGACCGGAATTTGGATTAAGGTGAAGAAATTCGAAGGTGTGGGTGGTGTCCACCGTCACGGGCATGTCGCGGTAGGACGACAAGTAACCATGTGATTTCTTGAGCTGTTTGAGCTGCGATGGCGAGAGTCGAGCACTGAATCCATGAATAGCGTTGTCATAGACGTAGATCAGGTTGGAGGGTAGAGAGGTCCAGTCGGAGGTGGCGGTGGCGGTGGCGGCGGCAAGGACGGAGGTATACCAACTGTGGTGGTCTGAGAAGGCACTGGGTATGACTGATAAGTCCATGTGGACAATATAGGTGGTGACTTCAGCTGTTGTTGACGACAAATGTAAGGTAAGTATGGTTATTGCCATCCACCGCACAAGGTGCAAGGATAACAGATGTGCCATGGATTCGGAGTGGTGTCACTTGGACTGTGGGAATTGGGAAATCCTCTGTGCTGTATATAAAGAACAATTCATGGTCTACGACGTCAATCGCGTGCAGGAGCGGAGCGATGGGCCCAAAAACGTGGGCGAGGGTTTGCGCTCTTAGTTGGCCAGATCTATCCAGGAATGTCCAGTTGCTGCGGGTAAGAAAACGTGTTGGGCCCATTTGATGTGAACGCTTGCGATGGAAAAGCGGTTGGCGCTATAAATTATCTACATGACCAATATGGTTCAATGGATTTACTATATTTTTTCTTTTGAAACACCTGTATGCTTAGGTATGTATGACGAAGACCTTCCAAGAATTCACATGGACTAACACATAGGGGCAGTCATTATTAGGTAGCTACCACAAGTATTTCACCTAAAAGAAAGCGTTTAGTATGGAATGGTCCATCCAAGATCATCGATGATCAATGAGATGGTGACGAGATCACCCCGTTTGATTGCAATAGAATGATCCTATGGAACAATAATTTAACATCACCCTCACATCATGAATCACCTCCTTGGAGAGTGATCCTATCATTGTCTTCAAGGATGGTGATCTAAGATCATCCCCTTTCGGTGATCTTAGATTAAAATATATAGATCAAAATTTCTCTTATTTATATTAAATATATTATGATAAAAATAATTTATATATAACATTAGGGTAAAATTGATACATTATATTATTACATTATTATATTATTATACTACAATTTAATATAATGCATTATATTATATTATTGTATTATAATAGTAATCATTTATTTATAGTATACTGTATAAGATATAATATATGACATTATTATATTATATTATATTATTATTTTTTTATTATAATATAATATAATGTATTGTAATATGTCATTCTATATCATATTATGTATACAATATTCTAATAAAATATAATATTAGTTTATATATTATAATATAATATTATATGATATGATATTATATATGTTATAATAATATAAATATAATATGGATAATTTTGATGTTTTATTATTAGTAATCTTAGATTTTTCTAGCATACCAAATATGGTGATGGTAGATCACTGATGATCCTTGATCATTGTGATATACTATATCAAACACAATAATATTTGATCACTAGAAATTAGATCATTTTAGAATTAGGATCACTAGCAATCCAAGGTCACCCAAGATGAACACCAAATACATCCAAAATGTCATACAAGTGGTGTTATATTTGTAGTGTACAAGTGCCATTTTATTGCTCCATTCATACCATATCAGGTATACACCAATAATTATTAACCAATGACAAAGTCACACATAAATTTTGAGTCATATCTACGTACACATACATATACATTATGTTCTCAATGAGTTGGCAAGTTAGACTCTTCCGATAAGACAATGTTGTTAGACCATTCTTCCATCATAATGCTTATGCATGACAGAAGCCTAACCCCCTTGGTGAATCTATTTAAACATGACTTTATTTTGGTTAAGAAAAGATAATTAAAAAATTTGTGATGGAAATAAAATCTTTGATCTCTATTCATATTCATGGCACCAATGTGATTTATATACAAGTTGGATCCCTTGAGTTTGGAGATCAAATATAATAGAATACAATAACAAAATCCCTTGATTATAGTAAAGATACTAGGGACTAGATATAGTATGATACAATAATATAATCGCATGATTTGATACAAATACTAAATTTGACTATAACAATCGGATCCCATGATCTTGGAAATTATTGTGTATGCAATATGTGACAACTATAATATCTAATATTTGATTTGTGATTGATTCCAAAATTTGATTTGTACTTGATTTTGACAACTATAATACTTCCCCTGAAGTTGGTGTGTGTAAATCTACAACATCCAACTTGCCTATCAAATACAAAAAATTGATTACGACCCAAAGCTTTGGTAAAAATGTCATCATGCTAGTTATCACTTAGAAGAAATTCGGTTTGTATCATGCATGCTTGTAGTTTTTTTCAGACAACATGATCGCCTATTATGATGTGTTTTGTCCGCTCATGAAATATATGGTTGGTGGCAATATAAAGTATTGCTTAGTTATCATAATAGAGAGACATAGGTTAATGGTGATGAATAGCCAAATTAGATAGTAGAGTTTTGAACCAGATTAATTTACAAATGGTAGAGGCCATTAATCGATATTCTGCCTCTGCAATAGAGCGAAAGATGGTATTTTGTTTTTTTTTGAACCATGAGATAGAGCTATCACCAAGAAAGCTGCAATAACCTGTGATTGAACGATAAATAGTAGGACAACTTACCCAATCAGCATCATAATAAGCACTTAAATGAAAGTTGTTCGAAGTAGATATAAGGATACCAAGCTCAAGCCATAATTTGAGGTATTTTAATGCTCAAAGAGCAACATCCATATGGGGCTAGCTTAATGCTTGCATAAATTGACAAAGAAGATTGACAGCAAATGTAATGTTTCGACAGATAATTATGAGATAAATTAAATGAATTACTAGACGTCTATATGGTCCAAGATCATGCAAAGGTTCTCCAACATTAGGTGAGAATTTTAAGTTTTGCTCTATTAGGATGTGCACTGGTTTAGCACTTGAGCAATTGTATCTTTAAGAATATCTAAGGTATATTTCTGTTAAGAAAAAAAACCTTTTACTGGAACATGCAACTTCAATGCCCAGAAAGTATTTGAGTACGCCAAGATCTTTAATTTGAAATTAATCTTGGAGGAAAGATTTAGTGAAAGCAATGGAAGAGGATCACTGCCAATAGTGAGTTTATTACTAACATAAACAAGCACAATGGTGATGCTAGCTTTGCATTTAAGAGTAAAGAGTAAATAATCAGCAACCGATTGAGTGAATCAAACCTAGAGTAGTGCTATGGAAAATTTAGAAAACCAATTTTAAGAGACTTGCTTAAGACTATACAAGGATTTGTTGAGTCAACAGACTAACTAATCTCCTTTCTGTCCTTTTTTAGAAAAATCTGATGGTAATTGCATATAAACTTTCCCATTTAAATCACTCTGAAGGAAGGCATTACTAGCATCAAACTGATACAAAGGCCTTTGTTTTGCAACTCAATAATAATAAGACAACAAACTATGACCAATTTAGCAATAGGAGTGAATATTTCATGATAATCTAGGCCTTTTGCTTGAGTAGCCTTTAGTAACAAGCCTCACTTTATACCTTTCAATACTACCATCAAACTTATACTTGATCTTATATACCCATTTACATCTATTGGCATGTTTTCTTGATGGAAGTGGCATCACCATCCAAGTGTGATTAAGTTCCAAGGCCTTAATCTCATTAGTCATAGCATCATGCTAGTGAGCATGCCTCATTGCTAAAAAAAAGGATTTGGGTTCCTAAGAAGAAGAAATGAAAGCTAGAAAGGCATGATGAGATTTACAAAATTTATTAAAGGAAAGATAATTTTGGTGTGGATACTTTGTACCTATCACAGGGCTGTTTTGATGTAGGTAAGAAAAGGATCAAACTTGAGAGCACTGAAAATCTTAAAGCCACTGAGGAAGATGTCGAATCCTTATGGAGTATTTTGAAGCTAGATGAAGGGATGTTGTTGTAGAAGGTTCAATTGATTTGATTGAATTCTGATTAGGAGTTAAAAAAGACTGGGTAGGTAAAGATGAAAGATTAATTGAAGGAGTAGAGAGAATATGTTCATCATCATTCTCAACAATGTGAGGAAGAATTGGAGCTTGGGAAGAAGGTGAAACATGAGGTGTGTTAGCAAATGGAAATATTGACTCATGGAAAGTAACATCCTGCTGGTAAATATTATTTTCTCAAGTAGATTATACGTATGGTAGCCCTTTTGGCCATAGGGTATCCTATGAAAATGCATTTTCTTACTCGAGGTCCAAATTTATTTTTAGCTTAAACATGAGCAAAACAAAGACAACCAAAGATACATAAATCGTAGTAAAAGAATTTTTTATCAAAAAGTAATTCATGAGGAGATTCATCACCTCAAAATTAGATAGGTTGGCAGCTTGGAAATGTAGTGCTCGAGCTACTTCAAGGAGGTGCCTATGTTTCTACTCAATTACACTATTTTGTTGTGGTGTACCAATATAAAATATTTGATGAATAATTCCTAGAGAATCAAAGTAAGTCTGTAATTGGACATACTACCCTAGCATGAGCTAGGGCACAATAGATGGCTAAAAAGACTTTCACAGTTGGCAGCTTGATTTATACCGAAAATAAAACTTTTCTCATGATAGCTCAGGTATCCATGTAGTCTATAATAGATGTCCCATAAATGGCCAAGATTATTATAGTAATCATAGTGTAGTCATCCCCGACTGCCACAAACTCAGAGGCTATGACCTCCAAGGCCACGATTTCCTCGTTGATTACTAGAGTGATTCTATGCTTATCAGAATGTGAAACAGCCATGACAACACCTTCAAGAGTATACATCGGTTTGACTTGCAATGTCTTTTCTTTTTCCTCTTGAAAAATCAAAGAAGAAGTTTTACTTACTATAGGTAGTGGCTCCATAGTAAGTATCTAGTTCTGAACAGTTGAAAAGGAGTCACTTAGCCTCATAAGAAACTAAACAACTTTTTCATCTTAAAAGATCCAGTTCAACTCTTTCATAGCGCCATAGGTGCAAAGGGGAAGTGGATATAAATCATTGATTTCATCCCAGTATGCTTTGAGTATAGTAAAATAAGAAGCAACAAAAGATTGACCTCGAATATGCATTGAGATATCTCACTTAATACGATAAAATTGGGTAGCCGTACTATGAGAGAAATGCCCCTCTAGCTCTTCTCATACCCCCTTTATAGTGTCAAAATAGACTATGCTGCTCATAAGATCTTTATGAACTATATTCCAAATCCATAAAAGCACCATAGTATTGCAACGTTATCATGCATCAAATGTTACTGAACTTCTATCAACCTTCTTAAGCAATTCATCAATAAAGCTAATGTTATTCTTAGCTAAGAGAATAATCTTCATAGCACGCCTCTATAAAAGATAATTGTCATCAACAAGGACCTAAGAGACCAAGACCATGCCTGGGTTATCTGAGTGATGGAGAAAAAATGGTGATGTTAGTTGTACATTAGGATCGAAAGTAACAATAGAAGAAGCCATGATTATTAAATGGAGAATAAAGGGTTGGGAAAAACAATTGTGGGGAGGATGATAGGAGAACAAGAAAGAGGAGTTGATTGATCAAGAAAAAACCCGCTCTGATGCCATAAAAAATTTATGATGGAAATAAAATCTTTGATCTCTATTCATGCTTATAACACCAATGTGCTTTATCTACAATTTGGGTTTGAGGATCAAATATGGTAGAATATAATAATAAAATTCCATCATTATAGAAAAAATATTAGGAACCAAATATAATATGATATAAAAGTATAATCCTATGATTTGATACAAATATTAAATTTTGACTATAACAATCGAATCCATGATCTTAGAGATTCTTGAATATGCAATATGTGGCTGTTGTAATATCCAAGATTTGATTTGTGATTGATTCTAATAACTATAACAATAATTGTTCAAATCTCAAATAAATATCAATCGATAAATTACACTATATATATATATATGTGTGTGTGTGTGTGTGAATGCATGTATAATGTACCTGAAGCGACTCGGCTCTTCCATCATCCTCAATCAAATGAAGTGGATCACTAGAGAAGTTACCATCCCAGAGCCGTTAATTCTCCAAAAAATCTTAATTCCCAGTTTGCTAGCCGATCAGTGAGACCATTTCCCTGCCGCATAACATGCGATGGTGTGATGGGAACTGATGCATTTGCTTTTGAATCTCGTAGAAGCAAGGATGTTGAAGTTTAGATATCTTCTGGCCACGTTTTGGTGGTCTCTTTGGATTCCAATACTCTGTACGATGCGTCACTTCTCCAAGGGCTACTGCTTCATCAACATATATAGACCTCAGGTCGATTTCTCCACTTGTGAAAACGACCGGGTTGCTGACAAATGCTCACTTGGCTTCACATGTGACCACAAAATTCAATTATATTGCTAGCTAAAATTTAGTATGCAACACATATGGTGCGTGATTTTAGTAAATTATGAAAAAAATAGTTTACATTTTAATCCATCTCTCTCTCTCCTCTATTATACATAGAGATTGTTTGATTCATGGTAACCTATCTTTTCAGTAATTTAAGATTACCATAAATCATAATAATTTGATTCCCATATAAAAGATGGATATGTAAAATTATCCAAGTTTAGTAATCTTAAATTACATTCTTAACTTATATATAAATATTAAATAACACTTCAATTGATTATATATTTAATTTACACTAGATAATATTTAAATATTTAATATTTAATATTTATGTTTATATTTAATATTAATATATAATATAATATTTTTATATTAATATAATATTTAATATTTTAAAACTATTATATATTTATATAATATGATGTAAATATTAAATTTTAAATTATTGATATTTGTGACTTTTTATATATTAAATTATTATATAATATATATTATATTTTAAAATTATTTTATTAAAATATTTATTTTTATTAAAATGTTTTATATTCTAAAAAAAGAAAAAAGAATCATTTAAAAGATAAAAAATATATATATCAAAAAAATTAAACACCATCGTAGAGATTGCTGGCTTATTAAAATCATATATAATTATTTTTTAGGAATGTAAATTACTGCAGAAATGTAAGGCCTCAAGTCCACCTAACGGATCTGATTAAAACTCACAGCGAAAAGCGTTAATAATAGATGCATAGCAGAACTCGAAAGTTATAAATATATAATATATATATATATATTTTATTTAATATAAAATTAAATTTAGGGTATCATAAAAGATGTTTTTTTGTTATAGATTAATCATATAGAATTTTTAATATTATTCGATAGATTAAAGTTTCGCAAGATGCCTTTTAACTGCCGTCCTTCGTCAGCGAGATTTGCTCTTGAGCCATTTCCCCGCAGCTGGCATCGTATCTCAGGGAAAGTGCTCACAAGACCATAAAACATCTTCTGTCACATTAGAGGACCCATCAGAACCGTACGATGTGTTAATAGGACCGGTGGTTTCTCAATCACTATTAGACTGTCGAATTCTTCCACACGCAACGACTTGCTGGAACATGGGTGTAACATCATTGATAACGAACGGTGGGGGACCGCCAAAAAGTTTGGATGCGTACAAGAAGGTGGGAGATCGCAACGTGAAGGGTTTCGCCTTGACGTACAGCTAAGGAATCACACCCAAAAGTCAAGGTTAAACGTCCAAAACTGGGCCAGCACATCCAAAGCCTATGGTTAGCGTATTTGTAATTTGTAAATGTCTCGTCCAGTCGTAAACCCTTGATTCAGCCAAGGCTTATAGCAGGTCAAGTTGGATGAGGTTTGTGACCTGGATCTATTCCAATCTTATTCAAATGGGGTCCAATCGAAGCGACTTTGGAAAGGTTGTTGTATGTATCTATAAAGATTGTATTAAAATTAATTTAATATATAATTTATTTTAAAAATATAATAAAAGATTAAGATTCAATTGCATAAATCTCTACTCAAATTTGATCATGTCATTATTACACAATGGAGGTCCACCATTGATGATTCAAGCTACTTGATATAATCTTCTATATTTAAATTATTCATCCATTAAAACTCATGTAAATTGAAGATTTCTTGTTTATTCCCTTAACCAGTCAAAAAAAAAAAAAAACATGAATTATTTTGTATTGTTTAAACAATCAAATTTTTGATAACTTGATACAAAGGCTAAAAATTTTCAAGTCACATGACTTTTAGTTTATAAGTAGTTTAAAAGTAATAGATCATATCTAATTACTTAGATCATTAATATTGGACTTTTCATGATCTAATTATGTCTTAATTAGATATGAATATAAATCCACTCAGCCAGATCCTCTATATACATAGAGAGAGAGCTAGACTTGGCTACATTCGAATATAGCCAAGTTTAGGATCTGATCATCTTTTCCATTCTTGAACCATACGGATCTCGAAGCCATTCCATATTTTTCATTTTTTTTTTATGTTTGAGATATATGAACTGTATGAATTTAAGAATGAAAAAGATGATCAGATTTAAGTTAGGTTATATTTGAATATAGCCGAGTCTAGCTCTCTTTCTATATATATACATACATATGTACGTGTGTGTATAACTCATTAAGCTAGGTCTTCCCTTCTGTCCATGGATTTTTCAATTTTTTTTTTAACCATGTGCCTCATTTTAAAAATTGATGAAAATTCTTAGAGACCGGACATATAGAGGGATGTTGCCAAAATGTAGAGAAAAAATATAATTCCCAATTTCTCATCCAAATGGTTGGGTTTACTCATAATATGACCTAGTTCTAATTCAATCAAGCCTTGCCTAGTCTATCTTCAAAAACCTATGAGATGAGTTGGGGTTAAAAATTGCATCCATTTAGAAAATCAAGTCAATTGGATTTTGCAATTCCCAACTTAACCCAACCCAACCTTGGCTAGCACGTATGTCATCCAAGTTTAGTTTTGGTGAAGAAAAGTATACTCCATTCGACCTAACTTAATCTGACATGACTTAAAAGTTTGAACCATATAAAATCTCCCACCTCCTCTCAAGATATCTTTTTCAATATTTCGAATAAACCTTACCTGAACTAACCCATCTTTTAACCTAGCAACATCACCTCCTCTCACCTACTCTCAATTATTTATTTCCATGCTCTCTTATTTACAATATTATCACATATATGAATTATTTATTTTTAAAATGATACTTTGTAAACTTATATGACAAGAATATTTATTTTCTTGGATTAAATTATGTTTTGAACAAAAACTTGTGTTTAAACCAGCACTCCATTAGTTTTGTTTGAAAAATTTAGTAATTTCATATTTGATCATCAACTATTATATTGTTAACTAAAGTGAAGTAATCTGGGCTGGACTTCTAACATGGCAAAAAGACAATGTGGCAAAACATTCGTGGTCCACACTGGCATCCACCAAAAAACCACCTCTAATGTGGCCGACTCACTTAAACCGATCGGTTCCTCTATCACTCCAAAGATCTCACCGACCATCATGGAATCATGCTATTATCCACACAATGGATCAATCCATGTGGAGACCTGGGCAATCAAGTTTGACATGAATCTCTTCCCTTCTTTTTTTATTTGACGAAGTCCATCTCCTTTACTTCTCTTAAACACCTATAAATATATTCAACAGTACTCAAGTACGAGCAACACTGAAGACTCATCCTCTAAACATCGGAATTCCCACACGAGAGCTCAGAGACTCCCTTTTCATCGCACCTGAGCTAGGTTGAGCGTCGAAGGGGTTACCCTTCGAAAGAAACCTTGAGGCCCCTCTAATATTTGAGATAAAAGAAATAATTTAAATTTGGATGTATTCAAATATAGCTAAACTTAAATGCAGTCACATCTTTTATTCTTATATTTACAAAGCTTACAAATTTTAAAAATAAAAAAGATGAGGTGACTCTAAGATTGGTATGAATCCAAAAATGAGAGAAGTGTTAGATCTTTTATTTGATTACATTTAAATATAGCCAAGCTAAAATATAACCAAATTCATCTCTTCCTCCCTTTATATATATTTATATATATATATTTATATATATATATATATATATATATATATATATATATATAAAAAGGGAGAGGAGGGGATGCACGTACCGCTTTCGCTCAGTTTTTTTCTATTATGTTACGTACATTCTGCTCGGATGAAAGAAAAAGTTTAAAAAGCTAAAAATTAAAGTAGAAGATATTACCTTTTTACCGTCCTCTTTTAAATGCGTCCATTAAAAAAAGTAAGTCATTACAAGAAAAATAAGAAGTATTCTATATTTTCACTGTTTATAAATTAAATATATATTTTTTTAATTTCAACTACATCATCAGTCGTGGATTGTGCAAGTAAGGATAACAGAAATATATATATATATATATATATATATACACTTTTGATCCTCAAACTTTCTCTTAAATTTATTTTAATTCTTTAATTTTTAATTATTATTATTTTATTTTTTATAATTAGAAGTTCAATGCTATTTTATATACAAAATTTTACTTTTTTTTTTTTCATTCTAAACTGTTTTGATTTGATGGTAAAAAAAATTGCTTTTAAATTTGCTTCTTTATTTTTTATATAACATTAAATTGATGTTTAGTTCATGTGCTTAGAAAAAATAAACCCAGGGTAAAAATAATCCGTATAATATATGGGCATGTCATTGTTATAAAACGATACGACTCTGACAGGAGCGGCCACAAAAAGACAGAATAAAAATGCGATCTCTGCGATTTCTTGGAGTTTTCTTAAAAGCAACCGGGGCGCCATGCGGTCATGAGGTGCCCTGTGCAATACGTCAATCACTCGTTCCGTGCAACGCCTCCTCACGTGCGTCATGCATCATCGCAAAAAGGACAGCACATATGAGTAATTTTTTTTGGTAGGTTAGTCGTGATCCTCGTTCTTTCATTTTGTTTCCTTCCCTGTTGTTTTCGGAATCGCAATAATTAAGAATGCATTGCTCCGAACATAAAAGCAGGGAAAAAAATAAAACAACAAGTGGAAAGATTTGTTGCTTCACCACTGGCCATCTGACCCACGAGTCACGTCCAACAACACCCCATATCGCGTGTTGTTTTGTGAGCATCAAGCCGAAAATCCAGCCAAAGGCGCCACGAACGGTGCGGTTGGAAACAGCTATCTAATTGGCAGCTTTCTCGGTGCTGTCATTGTGGGCGATGGTCCAAACGAATGAAGGGCAATGCAGCGGAAGCTTAGGATTTGGAATAAATTCAACGAGCATTGAATAATTATGCAGAAACCGTGTCGATGACCACCCAGCTTTTATCGGGTGAATGAAAAGATTTAAAGCAGCTCTCCAATCGGGTGACTGAAAAAGATGTAAAGAAGCTCGCACGGAAAGGTAAAAATATGGATGGAACTTGCTTGAAGTGCTGAAAAAATAAAATATTACTTTTGAAAAGTTATTTAGAGATTATTAAAAATTTTAATTTAAAATTTTAAATATAAAAATTAAAATCAAAAAAAAATAAGAATTATGTGTGAATCGATGCGTGTTAAACACTATCCTAAGGACTAGTTTTCGTTCCTTCGTGTAGATTGTAGGCGATCTGTTCCTAAGGTACAACGATTCGGTTCGATCCGAACCTCCTACTACGAGCACGATCACGTAGAGGTGCAACCCAACGACTCCTTCATATGCCCAAAGAAAAATCAGCATAAAATAGATGCAAAAAAAAATCAGTATAAAATAATAATAAGAAGAATAAGAAATAATTTAAAAGAAGAGGTAAGAGAGCTCTTATTCTCATTCTCAGTAGGGCTTTCGAGACACAGGCAGCATCGCTTGCAAAATCTCGAAAAAAACTTCTCACAGCAAAATCTTAAGAAGAGTTTTGGTAGTGGAAATGATAGAAAGAGAATTTTTTGGATTGGAATGGTCAGAACTTTGAATCTTTGAGCCTATTTATAAACTCGATCCAAGTGACCCAACGATTGAGTCCATAATGGCCTTAAAGGCTTGATAACCATTACTTCTAAATCATGTCAGTAACGATCTAAAAATCAAATTATTTGGACCGTTTTTGGCCGTTCACGAACATTGGCATGCGAACGCATGCCCAACGTTCGTGAGTGCTCGCGTGAGAACGCTTGCGTGAGTGATGCAAATGTTCGCGAGCGCCCGCTCGCAGGCGTTCCAATTTTTTTTTTTAATTTAAAACTTTTTTTTTCTTTTTTTTTTAAATAAAAAGGTTAACATGAAGTTCCTTGCAAGTGAAAGGTGCAGCTGGAGACTACTTCTTACCAACCTTTTCCCGTCTAAAGCATGTAAGTTTGGTTCTAAAAATAATGTCACTCCATTCACCACTTAAAAGACTCTGGTGCTATGCATCCTACTGGCAGAAAATCTCTGACTTCAAATATCATTAAATAGTAATCTTCATATGGAAAAAAAACAGTATGCCATGTTTTTTTTTTTTTTTTTTTTGATAGAAGTTATTATCATGTATGTTAAAAAAAAAAAAAAAAAAGCATTTCGATTACATATCATATAATACATGTATCAAACGGACAACTACATGGCAGAAGGTGTAGTTGTGTGTATCCACTGAACGAAGGAAAGAAAAGAAAAAAAAAAAGTGCAATGCCACATGTCCCAAGAAAAAAAAAAAAGAAGGGGTGGGGGGCTCCAAGCATCTTTCAACGAAACAAATCGATCCTTAAGTTTTCCGAGCATCTTTCAACGAAACAAACCGACCTTTACGTTTCTTTCTTTTTTTTTTTTTTTTTGAAAAGATGGCATTCGTGTCGTAGGCTCATTAAATTCAAAGAAAAGATTGTGACAGGAGCTGATATAAATCACTAATAGCAGTACGTTGTAATTCTATCTTTCATTATAAGCTTAGGTTATCACCCATATACCAGCACAGTCATTTATGTTGCACACACTTCTCACCTAAAGATATTAGCCTAAATAGCCTTGCCATAGGCTCAGATGTCCACTGAATGAAAGGAAAAACCTAAAAAAATAAAAAAAAGAAGCAATGCTAGTATAGTCACTTATAAAACGAACGATTATGGTAGAATTGTGCACTACGTGTTGCGTTTTACTGTTCCAAATTCCAACCCATGGTTTCTTACGTGCGACAGAAAAACAACAGGTAAAAACGAAAAAACAACTAATGGTTTCTCAAACAAGCAATTTAATATGATCGCACATTTCATAAAATTTCAGTAGTAATAACCCATGCAACACAATTTACGGTTAAAAAAACAAAACATCAAAGTTGTCCCTCCATATTCTAAGGTGATGGAAAGCAGTTAAATGCAACAACACATTTCACTAAATTTTGGCCAATGACTTGGTTTGATTTGATAATAAAAATATTTCTTCCAAATTTATCTATCCATCATTTATAAAAATATTAAGTTGATGTCTGAGTTGGCCTTGCTGAAAGATTAAAGGAGAAGTAAAAATAACCCATCTAACGCACAGGACATGCCATTGGATTCTAAAAATACCTTGCCCCAAACGCAGATAGCTCCCCGAGCGTTTAACATTGTACTCAACAGTGTAGCCTCTGCCAGAAACACAACCAAAGTCAAACAGCACCACACCAGTAGTAAGAATACTTTAACAGGATTTAAACCTTAGAAACGTCAATCAATCAAAAAAGGGCCTGGGCTAACTCTTGCTCGCCTACAGATGCCAATCATCTGTGTGTTCAATACGACAATGATCTTAACTCACAATTCCTTGATAGTAAACTACTGATGGCCGTCATCTTTCATGGAACAAAAGTTAAAATAAATAAATAAATTCATCATCATTATCAACTCCACCTATGTTTCATCATCAAATATTTGAACAGCAATGGAGCAGGACTTCAGATCAGAAAGGCTCTATGGATTTTATAACCAGATATCCTCCTAGCATTGAACCTTCTAGGATTGAGCATATTTAGGCACAAGGGGCCTGTCCTGAAATTTGTATCAACAATTGGCTTGTAGGGACGCCTATCTATCAGAGTTAAGCTCCTGTAAATAAGAAGCTATCCTCCAATATTCTCCTCTAGACTTGCAAAGAGTTCAGAAAATGAAGGTACTTTTTTTGGTTGCAGAATTATTAGCAACTAACATAACTTAGATACAAAACTTGCTTGTAAACAAAAGCACAAATGATTGTATCCAACTCCTAAATAAGTAAATGAACAAAAACATTGTTCATCAAAATATACAATGCCCATCCTCTAAGTTTCACTCAATTATCATCTGAAAATCTACTTCTTGTCAGATGCATAAAAAAAGTACTATATATCAAATAATGTAGGTTATAAGTACATTCTCTCACTTCTCTAAATGACCAGATTGAGACCTGGACAACAGCAGCAGAAATTCTTGAATTTTTACAAGAGTTTAAAACAGCGATTTTGGAGTTCACAAAAAATAGAACTCTTCTCAGTGACAGCTGCAATTCCTTGGTTGCACCGGAAAACCACAGCTGATCACCTTTTCTTCATCACATCCCTACTGAACTTCTGATTTCTTAAACAAGCTGTTTGCAACATAACATTAAGCACTAAAAAGAAACTCAGTGTTGAGGGAAAAAAAATTAAACAGAGTAAAGGCCAGGAGGAGATTGCAGCGAACCACTCTCAAGCAAGACGCTCCGGCTACAGAAGGATCTTGACGTACTCGAAGAAGATTGAAGACACCTTACATCACCACTGTAAAGAATCACTTCATTTCGGTGCATTCTCACTCTACCATCCCTTTCCCCAGCATGGTAACAACCACCATCTTCCGCAAATTGTTCAAAGCCATTCTGCGCTGGGTCAAATATCTCAGAAAGCATTCTGAGCACTTGTTTGATTGATGGCCTTGCTCGCCCTTCCCTTTGGGTGCACCACTGTACTATCCCTACAATCAATTGGAGCTGTTCCAAGTCAAACGAGTTCCCAATCACAGGATCCACCAATTCGAGTAGCTTTGAATCATTTGTCATAAATTTCTGGGACCATGTCAGCAGATTCTTGCTATCTTGTATCGCTCTCCTCCCTGTTACAAGCTCTAATAATAGCACACCATAGCTGTATATGTCACTTTTCTCTGTCAGCTCTTGAGCCACCACATATTCAGGATCCATATACCCTGTAATTATTGATGTTAAGATCCCTATAGTTTCATGCTAGCAATTTTCCTATGCAATAGAAAATTATCCAAAAAAAAAAGATGTGCATAATCATTCGATATTTGAAATCTAAATCAGAAAGGCTTAACAGAGGAGAAATCAGTTGCAACAATAGTCCGTTGATCTCTTGTAACTATTGCAGTAATGATCAGAAATCAGTCAAAATAATCTGTTGATCTGTTGTAAGTATTGAAGTCATGATCAGAAATCAATTGCAACAATAATCCATTGATATGTTGTAATCATTGCAGATATAATCTAATAATAATCTAACCCATTCTCCATATAACCTATCCTTGCCATCGCTTTTTTGGCCATGTTGACGGTAAGAGCTGGCTTCCTTCAGAGATGACCTACTACTAGCATATGATGGTGCAAATACTACTGCAATTGGAAGAGCTTTCATCACTAATTATTCCTCTCCCAATTATCTCCATCCTTCTGACCATCCAGGTATGGTTTTGGCTTTTCAAAAGTTAAAGTGATAGCAATTTTCCTTCATGGATGTGTGCCACAAACTTGCAGCAAAGAATAAATTGTGCTTCATTGATGGGAGTCTAGACAAACCACATTCACCTCTCTCTACTGCAATAGAATGGGAATGCTGTAGCAGCATGATCATGTCTTTGTTACTCAATATCGTGAGCCTAGATATTGCAAATAGTGAGTTGTGTTGAATCTGCTCGAGAAGCAGGTTGATATTAAAGATAGGTTCTTGCAAGGCAATGAGTCTATGAATTAAAGATGTTCATAGCCACATTCCAGCAAGAACAATCCATCTCGACTTACTACACAGCTCTGAAATCACTATGGGTTGAGTTGGCTTTTTATACAAAGATGTCAGCTTGTTCATGTGGGACAAGAAAGGAGTTTTAGGCACTTGTTCAATATGAACGTGTGTATTAGTTTCATAGGGGTCTCAATGAGACCATTGAAACTTTGAAAACTGAAGTTTTGACCATGGAGCCAATGCCAAATATCAAAAAGGTTTATGCCTTGCTCAATTGTGAGGCCCTTTTGCCTACCTAACACCAATTGGTGCTTGGTCCACTTGACTGGCCCGATTTCGGAATAAACCAACCAAAGCTAGCATGCTCTGCATGTGAGGGGTCTCGGTTGCAAGTTCTGAACAGAGTCAGAATCTCGCTGACTCACAACAGGAATTGGAGTCCCAATCCTCATCAGAGTAAGGGGAGCAAGCCTAGGGCTTCACTCTATTTAAGAATCCGCCTTCCCTTTGAGATTTCACTGCCAATGACTGCTATCCTTCTCCAATTCATTGACAAATTCTCTTCCCTATGTTGTCCTTTGCTAGAGATGAGGTAGAGTGGAGGGCTTCTCCACCTCTTTCTTCTCACTTGCCATTGCCGTCGGTTGAGTTCCATTGAGGAATCACTAGAATCAAGAGGCCTGGTACCTCCCTTGTTTTAGGGTTACTAGTTTTATTTGAACAAAACATGTTTTCCCTCTCCAGTGAACCAAACACTGCCACCTATGGTCACACATTCCAGAACTTAGCTGCCGAACAGGCAAGCCAAGGGCCGACCTAGCATCAAGGTGGGTAGACTATCTTGTTTCTCCTTCCTTCCTGTTTCAGTTTTTACTTTTCTTGGTGGCTGCCATTACTAGCTACTCCTCGCCACCTTGTCACCATCAACTGGTAGCCTGATCATCCACACCGCCACCACCTCCACCAACCCTTTTCTCCTTATCCTATTTTGAGAGAACGACAAAGGGTCCTCTTCCCCTGCTTCTTCTTTTTTTTCTCTTTTCTTTCTTCTCTTTCTCTTTCTTTCTTTCTCTAAGTAGGCCCTCAACTAGACTCCCATAAACGGTCCTCCTCTATTTTCCCTTTAAAGTGTTAGTTTTGGACCCTGATAATGCAGTTAAGCTATAGGATTCTTTATCACACACGAGATCAAAGTAGCATAACAGGACCAAAATGTCATACAGGATCTTAGCATAACAGAACCAAAATGTCATACAGGATCTTAGGCTCTAATAGTAAGTCTAATGTAGGATCAAAGGGATTTAGGCTCTAATATCAAATTTGATGCCAACAAACCTACATAAAAAAGATAATAATTAGCCTCGCATCAACTTCTTAAGGGTGTTCGATTAACCACCTCTGACCTTGCTAAAGAACACTCAAGGTTCACGGTTCTGCACAAATCACTTCTCACAAGATCATGGCCTCATATCATGACAAGTAGAGAATTTCTCCAAGCAAAAAAAGAGAACTGCAAACTTATTATTAATTTACTGATGAATACTTTATATCAAAGATGGCAGGCCTATTTATAGATTGAGATCTCCAAAAACTAATAAGGTTTTTAGTTTTCGTAGGATACAAATTTTTGATAAAAAACTAAAGAGGTAAATATCAAATAAATATTAAAATATATTTCTAGCTTTTGACTTTTAACTAAAGTAACAAAAGAAATAAACATAGAATTTAGGTAAAAATAAAGAAATTCATTCTTTCCATCATGGGCTGCAGAATAATATTTTGTAATTCTTTAAAAATTTATCTACATGGGCGCATCTTTCATAATTAGCTCATAACTTCTTCACTTGATCTCTATCTTAGTGATTGCTAACCCTTACTTAACTAATTTTATCCAAGATTTATTTATTTCCTAATATTGCTAATTTTCAACAACTTACTTATATTTACAAAAATGCCCCTGTCAGGTTATATTAATTACCACATCTACTTAAGCTTATTCATCTCAAAATATACATTAATCATTATTCAATTCAAAACAATACTAACAAAATCAAAATTCTTGATTAGCAATTTGGTTTTAATTATACAAATAGATTTGATTTGATAAATTAATTTAACTCAAATAAGATCCCTTAAACCAATTCAAATTAAATTTATTCTAACCCAATCAAGAATATAAATTGATCTTGGTGTGAATGAAAATGATTAGGCTCAATTGAATTCACTAATTAAATAAGATTTCTAATGCTAACCCAAAGGTTGAACTAGCTTGAACAAAATGGTTCACTAGTTACTGGTTCACGGATCTCTGTTTTACGTAAGAAGACAGTCTTCTTCAACCGAACGACCAAACCCAACTGAATCCCATCCAGGATCAGCCGTGGCTGATCTTGTTCGAGGTCTGCTCCAACCAAGGCCAGCCCCCACCTTCAACCACAACGATGATGAGCGACAGCGATCTCTAGCCCGCCGGTAACCACCGTCCTTGGCGAACAAACAAAGGAGGAAGGCATAGTTTTCTTCTTCTAACCGTGACTATATTCTCTGGCAACACTCTACAACGACAACCCAACCACGACAGCTACCATATTTGAATCAAGCGTCTATGATCTAGAAAACCCAAAACAGAGCATTGGATAGATTATTTGAGACTTGATTGGAAGGTTGCCGATGACGATCGATGGCCCTAGAAGCTTCCTAACCTCTAACGAATACACTCCAGCATCCGATCAACCTATCGCTCACCACCATGCTGGTCGAAATCGATAAGAATCCTAAGAAATAAAGGCTTGAAAATAGAAAGAGAGGAAGAATAGCACGGCTGAATTTTACGTTAAATGCTTTATGCGGCACCGAAGACAAAGGAGAAGGCTTGGATTAACATCCTTCCATCTTTCGGTGATGGGATAGCTCTGATCAAGCACCTTTCGGCAATGACTCTTTAGCTTAAAAGTAAAAAAAATGAGAAATTAGAAGGAGATAATAGAGAAGGATCTCGAATGGGTTCAACAAAGAAAGCAGTTTCTCTATTTATAGAGATAGAGAGAAGTATCATAGGTTTGTCACAATTAATTGCTGACTATTATGGATGCTGAACCAAAGAGATAGATGTCAAAATCAAGAGCAGGGGAAGGAATAAAAATAAAAATAAAATAAGCTGAAAGTTTTTTGATAGTGAGGTGATGGTTGAAGTTATGAAAGAATTGAATGGTATACATGATTTTGGTTTAGAAAAAATAATCCTCTCTTAATTTTAAGTCATTATTATAAATAAGTTTGATAAGATGAAGGATCCAGATTTGCTATGAGAGTTAAATTAGTTTGTTAGAAGAAAAAGTGGGTTTGATAAAAGTAGAAACAGGATCTGATCGGTCATGAGATATTTGTTGGATTGCCTTTTAAGAATTTTTGTCCTCTTAGAAATATAACCACCTATGTAGGTTAATTAAATGAGTTTGTTTTGGTTTGTTATGATTGATTAGGTTGTTGAGGGTTTAATTATAGCTGGTTAGTGATGCTTGAAAGAAATACCTTTATTTATAAAAATATGGTATCACACCATAGGTGGAGCCGAAACCTCATTCGGAGTTCTCTTCTCCCAGTCTCTCTCTATATCCTTCGTCTTTAGCGGTGATGGAGCCATGTGGGAGATGAAGGCCAAGCTCTGATCAAAGCTAGGTTGCAGATAATCAGATTCAATCCCTTGTTCCGCAGAGAATCCTCTGTTTCAATCTAAGTTCCTTCATTTTTGGCTTATAGATTCCTTGATCGGAGAAATTGGTGACTTAGAAGAGTTAGTTGGAGGTCAGCGCATCTTCTTCTAGCTCTGATCGTCGCCATACTCAGCCGGGCATCCACCAGTAAGCAAACCAACCTCTGTTTTCTCCAGTAACTCTCTGTTGTGGTCTAATTGGCGTCTTGATCTCACTGGAGATGGTATATGGATCGGAAGCCATCAGCTTCAAGTACTTTCCTCCGTCCATGATCACCTCTAGTCAGCGCTGATAGGAGGCCAAGAAACCGGGGGCCTGTAGTCTAGATCTATAAGCTTCATCTTGGCCACTGTTTCTTGGTTCGATCAGCCATCAGATTGATCACCGCCGCCGCTAGACGCCACCGGTGGTCGGTGGCTGGAGATGTGGCGAGCGGCCATGGAGCTCAACCATGGGAATCCAGATCTCATGGTGAAGAAGACGTGGGTCTTCTTGGATTTGGGCTGGCACCGCTGTGCGCAATCACTATCGGTGGTTGCTACCACCAGTGGCCGGCGACGTGATCTGTTGATGATCGGCCATGATCGATCTTGGCACACCCATGGCAATCAGGGCATGGGGTTTGCTCTTGGGAAGAAGAAGGCAAAAGCCTTCTTAAATCCTATCTTGGCTAACCAAACCCAATTTTTTGAGTTAGGTTGCGGCTGGGTTAAGCCAATTAAACCCAAATTCCTTTCGGCCATTTCAAGTAATGGTTGCTGAGATCTGATCTTTTACCAGATTCGGTTAGGTCCAAGTTGGAATGTTTCAAGCCCAAAGTCTATTGGATTTAATTGATGAACCAAAAATCTGAACCCAAGTAGATGGTCTAGGCAAAATCTGAACCATTGGATGTAAGCAAGTGTAGGTTTTAATTAGAGCCAATCTAGTGGATTATGTGATTGGATTAGAAGGATATTGTCCTAATTAAACCATGATTAAACCCATTAAGTCTAAGTATGAGGGATATAATGGTAATTTTAAATATATGAATAGAAGGGCATGAAGGTAATTTTATTAATTATAAATTTTAGTAAATAAATTAATTGTTTATGATTATAATTATAGGTGACCATTCATTACAGTGATTGTTATTCGTAGATACTGTAGAGAAGATTGGATTAGTGATCAAAGTAGGAGTTTACAGCTACTTTTATGTAATACGTTACATGTCATGCATAACATATATCATAGATTTCTGCATAGATTTTCAGCATGTTTTGATTATCCACCTATGTTTTATATATATTTCTATGATATCATGATTCGGGGTTGATATATGCTTATGGTGTATCGATTATCTAGTTATGATGAAATTATGATATTAATATGTGATGGGATGGTAAGATATTGTGCTTGTCGACTAGTCATTGTGATATTATAGAGGTGGCATTGAGGGCTGGGCATGAAGCCATAGAAGTCCGATGTAGAATGGGTTCTTAACTTGGTTTATGACACTTAGCACTTATATTGTTGATACATGGTACTAGTTCTGGTAGACTTGGCAGGAATTCGGTGTAGCTTAGACATGTGGAATAGGGGTAAGGCTAAGGGCCGTGGAAGCCGATGTAGAACCAATGTAGATTGACTAGGTTTATGACGCATGGTAGTAGTATGAGAACCAACTTGAACATGCGGGGATTATTAGGTTAGGTTGTTAGTCACGGACTACTTGTATGAGGTTTGTCAATATATATCTTCAGTATGTCGATACATTAATATAGCTGTGTGCTTGATGTTGATGGGACTGTGCTTAATAATATTGCATCCAAAGATGTAATCTAATGTCATAAAAAGATAAAAAATGATGAACAGATTTATTTTATGCATGGTATTTACAGTAGCATTTATCTCAGTATATGTGATATTATTATATTATCTTTCATTTTCATGGTATATTCATATTGGTATGTGTAAAATTTTTACTGTGCGTTTAGCTCATTAATCCTCATCTTTTTTAATGGAAGGATAATTACACGGTGAATCTTGACCTAGGGCTAGGCACTGGGAGTGATACATAGATATCTTAGGATTTATTTTGATGATAGATTAGTTGTTTCATTCCTCTTTGCATCTCAGGATGGCTTTATAAACCTTTTTATATTACTGCTTATTTTGAGGATATTTTGATCTGCTATTTAGATGTCTGTTGATATACTGATGGATCGTAACCTGGGGCTGGGTGCTAGGAGTGATACATAAATATCTTAGGGTTTATTTTTGTGATGGATTAATTGCTTCATTACTCTTTTGCATCTGAGAATGATTTTATAGATCTCTTTATATTATAGTTTATTTTGAAAATATTTTGATATGCTATTTAGATGTCTTCTGTTGGTATACTGATGTTACTTTTTTTTATGATGATATATAAATATAATTTAGATGATAACATTATTTGATGATGATCTATGGCAGATCTTATATGCTTTTAGAGTTTGATCTAAGAGCATGCGGCTCTATTGCGTGCCACTCTGCATCGGGCGCCAGTTGGGAGCGTGACAAGCCCATTCATTTAGGGACACGCAACGACTTGCAGCAACATGCGTGTGACATCGCTGATGACAGAGACAGCGTTCGGGACCGCCAAAAAATTTGGATGCGTACAAGGTGGGACCTGACCCACGGCCAGCCTGATCCGTGCCAGGTTTCGCCTTAACTACACATATAACCAAGGAGTCCAAAACTGGGTCACGACATCCTAAACTTATGGTCAGCCTATTTGTAATTTGTAAATGTCTCGTCAAGTTGTAAGCCCTTAATGCAGCCAAGGCTAATAGGCAGGTCAAGTTGCATGAGGTTTGTGACTCGATGAATTCCAATCTCATTCAAATGGGATCCAATTCAAGATGATTCACATCCACTTGAGTTGCATTCAATCTTAATTAAGGTTTATTTTATTGACCCATTGTCTTTTTCAAGTCTAATCGTGCAAAAATAGCCCCAATGCAAACCATGTGAAACATTTGCAATCATACTTAACTGTATGTTCAACTTGCATCAGAATAGCCAATTAGAATCAAATTTTATTTGATGTAATTCTAGAAGGGTTACATCTTTTAGAATAAAATGAATAAGATTTCACGCTAATAATTCAAACTTTTGAATGTAATCTATAACCTTTGAACAGCTTGTATATTGAAAATTATATAATTTAAAAGCCCTTAACATATTTATCAAATGCATCAAGTGGTCATTAATTGATGCAATTTAAATTGTTCTCATGTGAAGGTCCTGGTGTTTTGGAATGTGAGTTTCACAGTGGGGTTCAACGTAACCATGTGGGTTGGCACGAGAGTTGCATCAATTTCAGCTTGAATGACGAAACTCTCAAATGTGATGCTCTGCAGAAGAAAAGGAGAGTGAACTGTGACAACCAAGTTAAGGGCACAGAAATTGTAATTCTCACCCTAGATAGAACCCAAAATTGCAGCAAGATTTTATGTTCAAATGCCACATTATGTCCACCATGACCACATGAGTTAGACTATCAATTGAGCCTACCCAAGCGAAAATTTCTTGACATTCTTGCTTGTGTTTCACCCTTAGTGTAAATTCTTTGATTTAAACCGTCTATTTGAAGGTACTCAAATAATTCATGATTAACAAATGTTGAATTGCTGCTGCTGTGTCACTAATTAGGACAACCCAAGGTTAGTGAAATGCTGATATTTCAAAAAGCCCTAAACCTACATTTTGTATAATAACTTAATTATTTTCTTTTAGATTACTTAGCTGATTGGATCCAAACGTATATGGAAGTGAACACTTTGATCATTTATTTTCTGATATTTCTTCTTTCAAATATAACTACTTTTCTAGTTAACTGGAATTTAAAAATCATTTATTAAAGAATAAAACATGATATCTCGAAAACCAAAAAAAAAAAAAAAAAAAGGCTTTTGGTTCATGAATATAGCTTGGAAGAAGCCGAGTCTTGCCAGAAACAGATTTGAAAAGTAGGAATAAGAAAGGAATAGTTATTCTGGTCAAACCTTCTAGTTTGTAATACACCTATGACTGGAATTACTCTTTCTAGAATAAACATCCTCCATTAATCATTTCTCTTTTTTATATTGGCAAAAAAAACTCAACCCTACACTTAATCCTGCCAAGAAAATAAATAAATAAATGAATGAAAAGAATAATATCCCGAAGAGAGACGAATGTCGCTCTTCCAATTCCCGAACCAAGGGCAGAAGAATAAATCATTAAAGGACAATAAATGAGGGTTTTACCTTCATGGTGATTTTAGGCCTCTGTGATCTGCTGGCCGTCCAAAGGATCAACGCAAAGGAGGAGAAGAGCGCAACGAAGGCCATGATGAACCCGAAGAAGTAAAGCCACCGTTGAAACCCCTTCCTCTCCTCCTAGTCCTCAATAAAGCCTTCTTACTCTATGGCTGTAAACTCCTTCCATGCCTTCTTGCTCTTGCGGCCACCGCCCTTTCCTCTATTATTGTTTGCGATCTTCCCAGAACCACCCGGCTTCAATGTTGATGGCGGAGCACAGATTGGAATTAAGAAAATTAGATACAAGCTCACCATGAAAGTTAGATTCTAAGGAATATAGGATAACCATCATCCAAAAAAATTCAACTAGAGATACAGGGCTTTAAGAACTCACCATTCTATGAAAATCTATCAAAGAGATATAGAGTTTGATAAGAGAAAGAAAATCCTCTCCAATACTTCAATTGAAATTTTTGTCAACTTTCTTTTAAAGGCTTACATGACTAGGTATTTATAGAAGACTGGAACAACCCTCCAAACATGAGTAACTTCTAAAATTAATATTAGCTAATGACTTCAAGAGATTATCTGATTACTAGACTCATGGAGAAACGAAAAGACTTGAGAAAAGAGAAGGATTTCTTCCTATTCCCGAGTATATGATACTGCATGACCTTTCTTAAGAAAATCCATCCGAAGAAAACTCCAAATCAAGATCAATAAAATGCTTTAGAATTCTGACTTGTAAAGCTTTCCAAGGATATATTATTTGCCTAGTAAAATTCTAGGGAATAACTCCAAAATTAATTTGAAAATCAGTCCTTGAAAATGAATCTTGAATACTTGGAATACTAAGAGACCATTGAAAGCATTTTTAATTCTTTTGATTCCTAATTCATTACCATCAAAGAGAACACTCTTGTATCAATCTCCCCTGGTTGAAAAAGACTCATCCTTGTGTCTTCGATTTTGTTTTCTCCATGATAGAATGACAAATCAGCAATATTAAAAGTATTCAAAATGCCATAATTTTTGGGTAAATCAATCTTATAAGCATTTGGCCAAATACGTTGAAGGACCTTAAAGGGACCAACAGCCCTTAGATGGAGTTTAGCATACTTTTCTCTTTGAATTCAACATGCTTTCTGTGTTTGTTAGCATTCGTCATGTACTTTTCATTCTGTTTAGCAATCTTTCCACGAACTTGTTCATGGAGTTTCTTAATACTTTTTACTTGCTTTTCAGCATCTACACTAAAATGAAAAGTAGTAGGAACTGGCATTAAGTCCAAAGGACTTATGGGATTTTGGCCATAGACAGCTTGAAATGAACTAAGACTAGTAGTTTCACTTGTAGATTGATTGTAAGCAAATTTAATTTGTTCAAAAATAAGATCCCACTGGCATAAATTCTTCCCTATATAATGTCTTAAAAGATTTCCCATACTTCGATTCACAACCTCAGTCTGACCATCAGTTTAGGGGTGATATAAAGAACTAAAATTTAGATTAGTTCTCAATTTCCTCCAAAAAGTGCACCAAAAATGTCTTAAAATTTTTGGATCTCATTAAGAAATAATGGATTTTGGAATTCCATGTAGTTCACGATCTCTAGAAAGTATAAGTTAGCAATATGACAAGCATCAGAAGTCTTGTTGCAAGGAACAAAATGTACCATTTTGGAGAAACAATCAACGACAGCCATGATTGAGTCTTTGTTCCTTTGAATTCTGGGCAAACCAACTATAAAATCCAAACTAACATCCTCCCATGGAGCATTAGAATTGAAAGTGGAGTATATAAACCAGTATTTTGGTTATGGCTTTCGGCTATATAACAAATTCTACAATGCTTCATATACTTGCTAATGTCCCTTTCCATTTTTGGCTAGTAAAAATTTTCTTGCACAAGAGCCAAAGTTTTATCTCACCCAAAATGTCCTCCAAGACCACCTTCATGAGCTTCCATGATAATTGACTCCCTTAAAGAACATTGTGGAATATATAGGCGATTGGCTTTGAAAAGATAGCCATCATGTAGCAAAAAATGGCATTGGGAACAATTTTTACAATTTTTCAAAAATTTAGCAAAATAAGGATCATTTTCATAAAGTTCCTTTAGAATTTCAAATCCCAATACTTTCACCTGTAATTGCATAAGCAAAGAATATTTCCTGCTCAATGCATCAGCTATAATATTATGAGATCCAGATTTATGCTTGATAGCGAAATTATAAGCTTAAAGAAATTCAACCCACAAAGCATGTCGCCTACTGAGTTTTTGCTGGCTATTGATATTTTTCAGAGCTTCATGATCTGAGTAGAGAATAAATGGTTTGGGAAGAAGATATTGATTCCAATGATTTAATACTCAAAAAATTGCATAAAATTCCTTATCATAAGTAAAGTAATTCTTATGAGACTCATTCAATTTTTCACTAAAGAAGGCAATTGGTTTACCTTCTTGGCTAAGAATAGCATCAATTTCCATATTAGAAGCATCACAATCAACCTCAAAGACTTGATCAAAAATTTGGAAGTAAAAGAATAGGGGCTTTTGTGACCTTCTTTTTGATGAGTTCAAAACTCTTTTTTGCTTCACAAGTCCAATTAAAACTATCTCCTTTCAAACATTCAGTGATAAGAGCAATAATCGAACTAAATCCTTTGATGAATTGCCTATAAAATGAGGCAAGTCCATGAAAACTCTGAATGTTGTGGAGTATTTTTGGCTCAGGCCAATTTATAATAGCTTCAACCTTGCCTGGATCCATCTTTATTCCATCTTTTGATACAACATTGTAACATCCCGAATCTCAAAGCAGTATCCTAATCTTGAAGCATAAAATTATCATGAATGAAAGGGCATTTTTGAAATTTTATCAATGTCATTTGAACAATTGGTGAGGGGTATAAAGGGAAAGGATACCAAAGTCATTTGAAAATTTGATTAAGGGTAAAGTGGAAAAAAGGATCCTGCCATCATTCACAAATTTCTCCAAGGGTAAAGAGGGAATTTGTCAAGGGCTTTTTCATGAGTGGAGAAGGATAAAAATGCATGGTGAAGAGGTATGTCATGTGGACTTTAAAAGAGCATTTTGGAGATTTGTTCGAGGGTAAATTGGGGATTTGCCAAGGCATTTAAAAACTCCTTAATCCTTCTCTTCATCCATCGTAAGAAAAATCAAGAGTGAGGGAGAAGAGGGCGGTGGAAGAGGAGAGAAAATTTCAGCCGTGGGGAAGAAGAAAGAAAGAAGAAAAAGAAAAAAGAAAGGAAGAAGAAGAAGAAAGGAGGAAGAGAAAGGGAGAAAGCTTGGTGTCTTCTCTTCTTGTCATCCTTAAGGTAAACCCTAAACCTTCTAAGGTTTTAGATAAATGATAAAATCATGTGTTAGAGAGGAAAGGAAAAGAAATAAGAGAGGATTTCATGCTATAAAAATGATGAGGATTTATGTTTGATAGAGGAAAAGGTAGAGAATTTTAGTATGCATTTAAGGGGCATGCATGCATGTTTCATGGAAAAACCTAGGTATCTGTCAGCTAAATAAATTTATATGTGGTAATATAGGTCAAGGAAATCAAGTAAAGGAACCTTTTCAAGAGGGATAGCAACAGTGGAAAAGAAGAAATAGCAGGTGAGTGGGTTTCTCATCTATCTCGTGAAATGTTTCATAATAGTATAGTGATACTTTGCTACAAAATGAGTGTATTATACTCAGTATAGTATCTTCAGAAATCAAATATAGGAAGTAAGAAACCGGTTATAATGTTATTATGTTTGTAAAGCATATTTAAAAGCAAGACATGAGTTTAAAGAATAAGTATGGATTTACAGCATGTTTTAAAGCAAGATATGAGTTTCAGACAAAGCATGAGTTTCAGCAAAGTATAGAGTTTCATGAAAAAGCATTTCTTGGATAAAACATATGTTTCAGTAAAACATGGAAATTTTCCTTCAGAGTTATATTTCAAAGTAATGCATGGGCATGCATGAATAGAAATGTTTCAAGAAATTATAGTTGATGGTATATTGGATTATAAACTTATACTTGAGTATTTTTACAGCATACAGCATAAATAGCATTGGGGCATCTATGGGGCTGATCACCCTGTAGACTGTGCCATAGCATGAGCATTGCACACACTATTATAACCGGCACCTCCTTGTGACTCGATCGTACTATGATCACTAGGCCAGGGAGGAGTACAAGCTAGATCAGCCCAGTGGGACAGATTGCAAGCAGCCCAGTGGGGCAAAGAATCACAGCTCAGTAAAGAGATAGGGTACTATACGAGCCAAGGTGGCTCAGAGATATTAGCCCAAGGGAGGGGTAACTAGGAGGCCCAGGGAAAAGGGGCAAGTTCACACCTGAGATGAACCGCACATGTGAGGGGTGCCATGTGGTGCGGGGATCCTCGGCGCTCAGTACACTTACCCACCGAGAGTACACCTGCAGGAGGACGACTGTAGGAATGTACCTTAGTGGTAGCACACACAGCCCATCATCAGGAAATTTTGTAAATGTGATAATTCTTTATTTAAATTATATTATTGGAAGCATAAGCTAACTTATAAGTTAACTTATCTTATTTATAAAAATTTATGTATCGATTGCGATAGGTTGCGCTAATATGCTTATGAGCTTATAACGTGATTCTCAACTTCTTTTCATAGTTAGATGGTTATCCAGTCACTGGAACTTAGGTCTCACCCCTCTTGTGTTCGTATTTTTATTTCAGATCAGTGTTAAAAATTCTTCGGGGCTAGCAGCTGAGTTTAAAGTATTCAAAGACTAAGCAGGTGAGCTTAGCATTTTAGTTTCAGTACCGAAATGTTTGTATGTGTTATTAGTGCTTGGGGAGAGAGTTGGTGGATGTAAAAAGGGATTGTAAGGTATATTTTGTATATTAAGAGTGGTGATTGAGATGATGATATATGTATATTTATATCTGTGAAGTTGTAATTATATGATGTAAATATCAAGCTTGGCCTGGAGATGAATAGTGATGTGTATGTATAAGATGTTTGTAAACTGAGCAGGATCAAATAAATTAGCTGTTGTTGTTTGATGACATATGTGATTTAACTGAGCAGGTTAAATGTTATTGACAGGATTATATATGTTAAGCATGTAACTTATGGGAATTTGATAGGGTTCACGTGTGCCTTATGGTCCATACCATAAGACTAGTAGAACTCTAGCCAAATTTATATAAGTTGGCATGTGTCGGGGAGAGGTCCCGACAAGGTTTTTGGTATCAGAGCAGTCATTAGGTCTTAAGGGCATAAGTATGAGTCTAGCATAGTTGAGTGTAGTCTGAATGATGAATCTGATTAAATGAATTGTGTTTTGTAGGATGGTTAATACAAGGACAAGCAAGGAAGGAGAGCAGTCCTCAGGGAGAGGTAGAGGTAGGGGTAGACCCAGATGGGTGAGTAGGGGAGTCCAGCCCAGTAGAGTATCTTCTAGTGATCCACCATCTGATGATGCAGGGATGGGTATACCTCCAGAGCATCTGCATGAGTCTCCTTCACTGTCCACTACTCCAGTGCCAGTGAGACCATCTTCGGCACAGACCCCAGGGCAGAGTATGCTAGACTTAGTAGGGATGATTACCCAGGCAGTCATGGCAGTAGTGGCCTCTAGTTCCAATTTACAGTCTAAAAATCTTGAGGCAGAAAGAAATGTAGAGAGAGCTAGGAAGTTGGGGGCTCTAGAGTTTCAGGGGACTACTGACCCATTCAGGCTGATGCATGGCTTCAGAAAATAGAGAGGGTCTTTGAGGTGATGAAATGCTCTGAGGAGCAAAGGTTGAACATTGCAACCTTTCTGTTAGAGGGCAGGGCCTAGAACTGGTGGAAGTCTATCAGCAGTAGGCAGCCACAAGGGGTAGAAATAACCTGGGAGGACTTTAAAAAGAAATTTTATCAGCAATACTATTTAGAGGTGTATAGGGATCAGAAGAGGAGGGAATTCCTAAACCTGACCTAGGGGAAGATGTCAGTAGCTGAGTATGAAGCTACTTTTATTGAATTATCCCATTTTGCTGAAGCCCTAGTAGTGGATGAAAGGAAAAAGAGCAGATTATTTCAAGATCGGCTAAATCTCCAGATAAAGGCTAAGACTAGTATGCATTGTTATGGTAATTATTCAGAGTTGGTACAAGGAGCACTTAAGGCAGAAGAGATAGAGAAAGAGTTCCTCAGTAGAAGACTAGAGAGGTCAAAAAGGAGTGCACCCAATTTTCCTTCAGGTGCAGGAGGAACTCAGCAGTTTAAGAAACCTCAAAGGGTAGGACAATTTAGTTCCAACTATAGAGCTCCTGTAGAAGTTGGAAGGGGATCAGTATCTATGTCAGTGTCCAGCCCAGTCCAGAGGAAACAAATTCAGGAAGGAGTGTCTCAGGCTGGGGGTAGCAGAATAGCAGGGGAGAGAGTGGACCAGAGCCGCTCTTTTGGAAGCGGGAGAACTATTCCTCAGTGTAGTATCTGTGGGAAGATGCATTCTGGGGAGTGTAGAAAGGGCCTCAGGGGATGTTATATCTGTGGCCAGATGGATCACATGAAGAGGGATTGCCCTAGGAGAGTACAGAGCAGTGACTACCCTCAGGGATCAGTTGCACTTAGGGGCAGTCTCAGTCGGTCAGAAGAGGAGATAGTAATGTACTAGCTCCAGCCAGTCAGTTGGGATCCAGTGCCAGTCGGCAGGGATTAATCCCTAGTGCTCCAAGGGCTGAAGCTAGAGTCTTTGCGATGACCAGACAGGAAGCTTAGGTCATCCCAGATGTGGTGACAGGTATGCTATCCATCTGTGATCATAATGCTTATGTTTTAATTGACTCTGGATCCACACACTCATTCATATCAGTAGATTTCACTAAGCATCTAAATAAAGAAGTGAATAAGTTGGATAGTCAGCTAGTAGTATCTATGCCAGTAGGGAAACCCTTCATTGCAGACCAAGTGTATACAAACTGTGCTATTTCAGTTGAGGGTCAAGACCTGGCAGCAGATTTGATCCCATTAGAGCTAAAAGAGTTTGATGTTATTCTGGGGATGGATTGGCTATCCGTGCATGGGGCCAAGGTAGATTGTTCAAAGAAGGAGGTAGTGTTTCATGCCTCAGATGGTAAGAAGGCCTGTTTTATAGGTGAGAGAAGAGTGTTACCCTCATGTATGATTTCAGCTTTGCAAGCTGGTAGAATGCTGAGAAAGGGGTATGAGGCCTTACTAGCATGTGTAGTGAATGTAGAGGGTAATGGCCCAGAGTTGGTGAATATCCCAGTAGCATGTGAATTTCCAGATGTATTTTCTGAGAAATTACCCGGGGTACCACCAGATAGAGAGATGGAGTTCAGTATAGATCTAATCTCAGATGTCAGACCTATAGCCAGGGCACCTTATAGAATGGCTCCAGCAGAAGTTAAAAGAATTAAAGGTCCAACTTCGTGGAATTGCTTACTAAGGGGTTTATTAGACCCGCATTTCTCCTTGGGGTGCACCAGTATTGTTTGTAAAGAAGAAGGATGGTACCTTGAGATTGTGTATAGATTATAGATAGCTTAACAAGGTAACCATTAGAAATAATTATCCATTGCCAAGGATAGATGATCTATTTGATCAGCTTCAGGGGGCAGCAGTGTTTTCAAAGATTGACCTTAGATCTGGGTATCATCAATTGAAAATAAAGAAGGAAGATGTGCCAAAGACTGCTTTTAGAACCAGATACGGTCATTATGAATTTTTAGTGATGCCTTTTGGTTTGACTAATGCCTCAGCTGCCTTTATGGGTTTGATGAATCAGGTGTTTCAGAAATTTCTAGATAAATTTATGATAGTGTTCATTGATGATATCCTAATTTATTCTAGAAATGAAGAAGAACATGAGCGGCATCTGAGGACAATGTTGCAGATTTTAAGAGAGAAGTAATTGTATGCTAAGTTGAGTAAGAGTGAATTCTGGCTAGATAAAGTGAACTTTTTGGGGCATGTAATTTTAGTTCAGGGTATTATGGTAGATCCCCAAAAAGTAGAGGCCATAATGAATTGGGAAGCACCTACTAATCAAACAGAAGTGAGGAGTTTCTTGGGCTTAGCAGGATATTATAGAAGATTTATAGAAAATTTCTCTATCATAGCCTCACCCATGACTAAACTGCTAAGAAAGAATACCATATTTGAATGGTCCAGTGAGTGTCAGGAAAGTATGAATGAATTGAAAGGGAAGTTGACGTCAGCTCCAGTACTTACACTCCCAGACAGTAGCAGTGATTATGTGATATATAGTGATGCATCTCTTAAAGGGTTGGGGTGTGTGTTGATGCAGAATGGGAAGGTGATTGCCTACATTTCTAGACAGCTAAGATCCCATGAAGAGAATTATACCACTCATGATTTAGAATTAGCAGCAGTAGTGTTTGCCTTAAAAGTATGGAGACGCTATCTTTATGGGAGGAGATGCCAGATATTTACTGATCACAAGAGCCTTAAGTATATCCTAACCCAGAAAGAACTGAATCTTAGGCAAAGGAGATAGATTGAATTGATAAAGGATTATGACTGCACTATAGAGTATCACCCAGGGAAGGCCAATGTAGTGGCTGATGCTTTGAGTAGAAAGTCCACAGCAACTCTAGCCTCCATTAGAGCAGTGCAGCTACCTCTGATGATAGAATTAAGGGAGTTAGATGCAGAGTTGGCAGCAGATAGTTCAGGGGCTTTACTAGCAAATTTTAGAGTTAGACCAAGGATACTTGAGGAAATAAGGGAGGCTCAGGTAAAGGATCCGCAGTTACAGAAAGCTAAGGAACTAGTGCAGAATGGATCCCAATCAGAATTTTCAATCAGGAATGATGGTATGATATTATTCAAGGGCCGAATATGTGTGCCAGTAGCAGAATCCCTGAGAGAGCAAATTTTGGAGGAAGCCCATAGTTCAGCCTATGCAATGCACCCAGGAAGTACTAAGATGTATAGGACTATTAAACAAAGTTATTGGTGGAATGAGATGAAAAAGGAGATAGTTGGGTTTGTTTCTAAATGTTTAGTGTGCCAGCAAATTAAAGCAGAACATCAAAGTCCAGCTGACAAAATGCAACCATTATTTGTGCCAGAATGGAAGTGGGAGCACATTACTATGGACTTTGTCGTAGGTCTCCCAATGACAAGGAGAGGCAATGATTCTATTAGGGTGATAGTAGATAGGCTGACTAAGTCTGCTCACTTTTTGCTTATCCAGATTTCATTTACCTTGGATAGATTAGCAAAACTATATGTAGATGAAATTGTAAGTAGACATGGAGTACCGGTATCTATTGTATCAGATAGAGATCCAAGGTTTTCCTCTCATTTTTGGGTAGAGTTGTAGAAAGCTTTAGGCATTAAGCTGAGATTTAGTACAGCTTTTCACCCCCAAACTGATGGGCAGTCAGAGAGAACCATCCAGACACTGGAGGATATGATGAGAGCATGTGTCATTGAGTTTACAGGAAGCTGGGATGAACACTTACCATTGATAGAGTTTGCATATAATAATAGTTATCATTCTAGCATTGATATGGCACCTTATGAAGCTTTATATAGAAGAAAATGTAGAACCCCAGTGTATTGGGATGAGGAAGGTGAGAGAAGGCTGTTGGGCCCAGAGTTAGTGCAGCTCACAGCAGACCAAGTTAAGATTATTAGAGCAAAGTTAAAGGCAGCTCAGGATAGACAGAAAAGCTATGCAGATAAGAAGCATAGAGAAGTCAAATTTGAAGTAGGAGATAGAGTATTTTTGAAGGTATCCCCTTGGAAGGGAATAATGAGGTTTGGAAAGAAGGGAAAGTTGAGTCCCAGATACATTGGACCCTATGAGATCATTGAGAAGGTTGGAACACTTGCTTACAGATTAGCCTTGCCACCAGAACTCTCTCAGATACATAATGTGTTCCATGTTTCGATGTGCCGAAAGTATGTATCAGACCTTTCCCATGTAATTCAGTCAGAGCCAGTAGAGTTGCAAAAAGAATCACCAGAAGGAGGAAGCTACATGGGAGAGAGAGGATGAGATGAGATTGAAGTACCCTCATTTATTCTAATTGGAAGATAGCTAAATTTCGGGGATGAAATTTTTTTTAGGGGGGAAGGGTTGTAACATCCCGAATCTCAAAGCAGTATCCTAATCTTGAAGCATAAAATTATCATGAATGAAAGGGCACTTTTGAAATTTTATCAATGTCATTTGAACAATTGGTGAGGGGTATAAAGGGAAAGGATACCAAAGTCATTTGAAAATTTGATTAAGGGTAAAGTGAAAAAAAGGATCCTGCCGTCATTCGCAAATTTCTCCAAGGGTAAAGAGGGAATTTGTCAAGAGCTTTTTCATGAGTGGAGAAGGGTAAAAATGCATGGTGAAGAGGTATGCCATGTGGACTTTAAAAGGGCATTTTGGAGATTTGTTCAAGGGTAAATTGGAGATTTGCCAAGGCATTTAAAAACCCCTTAATCCTTCTCTTTATCCATCGTAAGAAAAGTCAAGAGTGAGGGAGAAGAGGGCGGTGGAAGAGGAGAGAAAATTTCAGCCGTGGGGAAGAAGAAAGAAAGAAGAAAAAGAAAAAAGAAAGGAAGAAGAAGAAGAAAGGAGGAAGAGAAAGGGAGAAAGTTTGGTGTCTTCTCTTCTTGTCATCCTTAAGGTAAACCCTAAACCTTCTAAGGTTTTAGATAAATGATAAAATCATGTGTTAGAGAGGAAAGGAAAAGAAATAAGAGAGGATTTCATGTTATGAAAATGATGAGGATTTATGTTTGATAGAGGAAAAGGTAGAGAATTTTAGTACGCATTTAAGGGGCATGCATGCATGTTTCATGGAAAAACCCAGGTATCTGTCGCCTAAATAAATTTATATGTGGTAATATAGGTCAAGGAAATCAAGTAAAGGAACCTTTTCAAGAGGGATAGCAATAGTGGAAAAGAAGAAATAGCAGGTGAGTGGGTTTCTCATCTATCTCGTGAAATGTTTCATAATAGTATAGTGATACTTTGCTACAAAATGAGTGTATTATACTAAGTATAGTATCTTCAGAAATCAAATATGGGAAGTAAGAAATCGGTTATAATGTTATTATGTTTGTAAAGCATGTTTAAAAGTAAGGCATGAGTTTAAAGAATAAGTATGGATTTACAGCATGTTTTAAAGCAAGATATGAGTTTCAGACAAAGCATGAGTTTCAGCAAAGTATAGAGTTTCATGAAAAAATATTTCTTGGATAAAACATATGTTTCAGTAAAGCATGGAAATTTTCCTTCAGAGTTATATTTCAAAGTAATGCATGGGCATGCATGAATAGAAATATTTCAAGAAATTATAGTTGATGGTATATTGGATTATAAACTTATACTTGAGTATTTTTACAGCATACAACATAAATAGCATTGGGGCATCTATGGGGCTGATCACCCTGTAGACTGTGCCATAGCATGGGCATTGCACACACTATTATAGCCGGCACCTCCTTGCGACTCGATCGTACTATGATCCCTAGGCCAGGGGGGAGTACAAGCTAGATCAGCCCAGTGGGGCAGATTGCAAGCAGCCCAGTGGGGCAAAGAATCACAGCTCAGTAAAGAGATAGGGTACTATACGAGCCAAGGTGGCTTAGAGATATTAGCCCAAGGGAGGGGTAACTAGGAGGCCCAGGGAAAAGGGGCAAGTTCACACCTGGGGTAAACCGCACATGTGAGGGGTGCCATGTGGTGCGGGGATCCTCGGCGCTCAGTACACTCACCCACCGAGAGTACACCTGCAGGAGGGCGACTGTAGGAATGTACCTTAGTGGTAGCACACACAGCCCATCATCAGGAAATTTTGTAAATGTGATAATTCTTTATTTAAATTATATTATTGGAAGCATAAGCTAACTTATAAGTTAACTTATCTCATTTATAAAAATTTATGTATCGATTGCGATAGGTTGCGCTGATATACTTATGAGCTTATAACGTGATTCTCAACTTCTTTTCATAGTTAGATGGTTATCCAGTCACTGGGACTTAGGTCTCACCCCTCTTGTGTTCGTATTTTTATTTCAGATCAGTGTTAAAAATTCTTTGGGGCTAGCAGCTGAGTTTAAAGTATTCAAAGACTAAGCAGGTGGGCTTAGCATTTTAGTTTCAGTACCGAAATGTTTGTATGTGTTATTAGTGCTTGGGGAGAGAGTTGGTGGATGTAAAAAGGGATTGTAAGGTATATTTTGTATATTAAGAGTGGTGATTGAGATGATGATATATGTATATTTATATCTGTGAAGTTGTAATTGTATGATGTAAATATCAAGCTTGGCCTGAAGATGAATAGTGATGTGTATGTATAAGATGTTTGTAAACTGAGCAGGATCAAATAAATTAGCTGTTGTTGTTTGATGACATATGTGACTTAACTGAGCAGTTTAAATGTTATTGACAGGATTATATATGTTAAGCATGTAACTTATGGGAATTTGATAGGGTTCACGTGTGCCTTATGGTCCATACCATAAGACTAGTAGAACTCTAGCCAAATTTCTATAAGTTGGCATGTGTCGGGGAGAGGTCCCGACAAACATAGCCCAGAAAAATAAGTGAATCAGTGAAAAATCTGCATTTGCTTAAGTTAACATAAAGCTTTTGCTATCACAAAGTATTGAAAACCTTACAAAGATGCTACAAGTGTTGCTCTTCACCTTTGCTACATATGAGAATGTCATCAAAGTATACAACAACAAATTTGCCAATAGAATATTTAAAAACATGATTCATGAGGTGCATAAATGTACTAGGAGCATTAGAGAGACCAAATGGCATTAGCATCCATTCATAAAGACTATTGTTTTGAAAGCAGTCTTCCATTCATCTTTGGGTCTCATTCGGATTTAATGATAACCACTGTGAAGATCAATTTTTGAGAATATAAGGACACCATGAAGTTGGTCTAGTAGATCATCAAGCCGAGAAATGGGGAAGTGATAGTCAATAGTGATCTTATTCATATCCCTGCTATCTTCACACATACGCCAAGACCCATCCTTTTTAGGAATAACAAGAGCTAGCACAGTACAAGGACTCACACTTTCCCTTACCAAGCCTTTTATTAAAAGATCACCCATCTGTCTTTGTAATTCTTCATGCTCCTTTGGACTCATTCTATAAGCTGCTTTATTTGATAAAATAGCTCCTGGTATAAGATCAATACAATGTTGAATATCCCTCAAGAGTAGAAGATCATATGGAATTTCTTTAGGAACAACATCATGATATTCTTCAAGTAATTGCTTCATTATAGGAGGTGGAACTCTATTGTCCTCATTTTCCTCCAAAACTATAAGAATATAAGCTCCATTGCTCATTTCTAACTCCTTCCTATATTTTGAGAATGTTAGTAGACTATTTTCCTCTTCTTTGAAGGTTTGGAAACTTTTTCCAATTTAGAAGGAGCCAAAATGACCTTGATACCATCTTTGACAAAAGTATAAGTATTTTTATATCCATCATGAATAGTTTTTCTATCGAATTGCGAAGGGCAACCAAGAAGTAAATAATAGGCATCCATGAAAACAACATCACATAAAACTTCATCTTTGTTTCGAAGCCATGAAAGCTTGCAGGGTTAAGGATACTCCTCTATTTTTAAATTTAATTTGTCCACCATCTGAGTAGATATTACATTTTTAATATTGCCACCATCAATTATCACATCACACACCTTGCCATTTGAAATGCATTTTGTCTGAAAGATATTCTTTCGAAGCCAATTATCTTCCATTTCTTCATGAGTAGTACTCAGACTTTTTTGAACGACAAGAGGTTCACCCTGATCAACATAGGTTAATTCCTTATCTTCAGTTGGAACTTCTGGATTTTCTAAAGATTCCCCATCAAGTTCATGATCACATTCTTCCTCAACTAAAGTGGTAATTTTGCGGTTTGAGCATTCAAAAGCAATATGCCCATATCCTTAGCATTTAAAACACCAACAAGAGTTGTTACTAGTAAAGCTTAATGGTTGTTTAGAACTGACTCCTGCATCTCCTTTAGAAATAGATTTTGAAATAGATTTGGTAACTTGAACAAACTTAGAAGCAGAGTTATTACCTCAATTAGAAGAATCATCATGGGTGAAAGATCGAAAACTGCTACCATGAGTCTCCTTTTGCTGCTTTTCTAACTTGAGAGCAAATATACATACATTAGTATAACTCCAATAAGGTTGTAATTGCACCACATTACCAATCTCAAGCTTCAATCCTTCAAGATAGCGAGCTATAGTTTTCTCCTCTGGTTCAACAATATCACACTTCATCATGAAAAGATCAAATTCAATGGTATATTCTTCAACAGATAACTCATTTTGTCTAAAATTGTCAAACTTAAGAAAAACATCTTATCTACAATTGTCAGGAAGATATTTTCTCTTAAGCTCCCTTTTCTTTTTTTTTCATGTTACGATTCTTCTTAATTTTTCATGATCACATTGTTTTTTGAGATTTTTTCACCATAAAAAAGCATGTTTTTGTAATTTTACTGCTACAAGTTTGATATTATAGCGATCAGGCACATCTTTATAGTCAAAAACTCTTTCAATAGTGTGGAGCCAATCAAGAGATTCATTCGGCTGCATCCTTTCTTTGAATTTTAGTAAATCAACTTTGATGTTGAATTCATGATGGAAATCACTTTAAGAGATTATCAGATTGCTAGACTCATGGAGAAAAGAAAAGACTTGGGAAAGAGAAGAATTTCTTTCTATTCCCGAGTATCTGAAATTGTATAACTTTTTTTGAGAAAATTTACGATAACTTTCTGAAGAAAACTTCAAATTGACATATGTAAAATGCTTTGGAATCCTGACTAGTTAAGCTTTCCAAAGATATATTATTTTCCTAGTCAAAGTTTAGAGAATAACTTTTAAATTAATTTGAAAGTCAATCCTTAAAAATAAGTTTTAAACACTTAAAAAATTAAAAATTCATTAAAAGCATTTTTAATTCTTTTAGCTCCCAATTTATTATCATCAAAGAGGATACTCCTGTATCAAATGCGCCTGAGAAGCGAGGATGAGTCCCGAGAGTGATGCCCCACTAAAGAGTGAGAGTGCCATGGTGAGGCCATTGGGCTTAGGATTGGCATGGAATGATGTCATCATCTTCTCACCGTCGTTGGAATCCCTGACGGGCTCTGGGCGTAGTAGACAAGCCTTCTTGGTGATCTAGTTGGGGATGATGGTGCCAAACCAGTTACTTCGGAGTCAGTCTTGGCATACATTTTGGTTAATACCTCTGATTTTTATCATTATCATTATCATCACCATCACTACCATCTTGTAATCTTTTTAAACTCTGCCTCTTTTCCTTTGAATCAACTAGCCAATCAAAGTATTGGAAATTTCTTCGTGGTTAGATTGGAATAAGTCTTTTTGTTTCTTCTTCCTTGAGTTGTTCTTGTTATGTTATGGTTGGTGCTGGTTTTGAGACAGGCTTGAAGGCGGAGACATGGGTGGAGGTGGCCAGTTATGATATAGCTTTGTAAGCTAAAGAACCAAAGAGCATCTTCCTTCGGAGTGCATGACTCTTTGGCAAGCCTTTGTTTTTGTTTTCTCGCGTTAGAGGCGGTGACTTTCACGTGTGGTTATTCGTTTGACAGTTCATTTGCAAGCTGGCTTTCCTAATCCCATTTTATATATACATTTTTTATTCTATCCCTGGTATTCCAAGCTTCTTATATTAGGGCGGCTCTGCATTTGTCCAGGTCCCATAAGTACTTTTCCACTGCGCTCTCTTTACCTTTTAGGCCGTTCTGAGACCTCTCACCATGCAGAAGATTACGTAAGGCACAAGAAAATTATCTTTATCACTGAAAGTCAAAAAAAATAAAAATAAAAATAAAAATAAAAATAAAAGGTTGGTTTGAGGATGAGCTAATTAGTAGAAGGGGCGAGAGGTGGTTCAAATATGCGCGAGAATATTTCATAAAGTTTTGGCACTAAATCTCATGTTAACAAAAAATTAACAAACTAGACTTTGGTTTTACGGTGGAAATATATATGTTGTTGTTTGCCTAGAGTGACTTATTAAATTCTTTCTAATATTTTAGTAGCATTGTTTCATTTGACATTCTAAATTGAGATTCATCTTAGTACCATAAAGCACTTAGGCCATGCTGCAGCATGTTCATAGTTAGAAGTTTGGCATACTAAACATTTCAATCTTCACAAGAAATGATTCTCCAAACAAGATTATAAGGATTTTGTGGATTTGATCTCAATATGCCAGCCATTCTGCATGTTTGAGGTAGATTCATGTTTTTTTTTTTTTTTATATATCTTTTTCCAAGGGGAGATCAAGGTAGATTCAGTGTTGTAAAAAAACATGCGGCAACGGTTTCACTGAACTATAGTGTCGTAACATTTCCCTAAGTCCAATCTACACTAATGATTGGATGGTGAAATCATATGATTGAATCTTATAAAAGGTAAATTCTAAAAGCCTATCATCCCTTACAGCAAATATTTCTGACTATTGATCTGCTTGACATTACATGGCCCAACAGCTGCCCACGCGCGCATGCACACACCAGAATGCCTCTTGATTGCAATATACTTCAACTGCAGTTAGATGAATTTTACAAAAGAAAGGATAAATTGAGGTTGAAGTCAACTCTGCAAACTAGGTTGCAAATGAGAGTCTTACACCCCTCTTTAGATCACAATATTTGGAACTTGCAAGTTGTTTTGCCAAATGGTTCACATGAATAATACTTTCATCACTTCCATGACATGTTGGGTGGAGCTAGCTCTCACAATTATTCACCAGAAGACGAAGAAGAGAAAAACATTAAAAAAAAAAAAAATCAAAAATTAGATAATCAGCTGTGCATATCTGTGTACAGAGTCCACTTCTGTACACACCAATGTGTGGCCACCGGCAACACCTCAAGAAAACAACAACAAACAGCTTATGGTCCTGAGGGATCCAATCAGAAGATGGCCACATGAAATCAAGAGCTAAGGTTAGGGACCTGCCAAACCATTTGATATAATATGAGAACGTGCCTGTCCCTATCCGAGATGAAGTTGATATGTACCTGCTATGGGACAAAAGCTACGTACATGAAATGCATGTAATCCAATGCTTCATCCTATCAAATCACCATCCATCAGAAAAGACTATGTCTGCTTGTCTTCCTCCGTCAAGAGCAATAATTGTAAAGGATCTAGTTACAGTGCTGGGGCTATTGTTCGCCCAAACCATTCAATTGGTCCTGGATAGAGAGCCCGAATGAAAGTAAGGTCTAGTTCTTGCTTGACGGATTGAAAATAAACGGCCTCTCATGCCAACTCTTTTTTTTATTATTTTATTGCTATTATTATTACTATTTTCTTCAGATTGGTGTACATTTAAAGGGCTAGTTATTTTTCAGGGGCTAACCACCTTTTCAAAATTCAAGGCCAACTGGGTCGATCCATTTTCTAATAGAATTATGCTCAATCTAATTAAAGTTACGATGTCATTTTAGAATCCAATAGTCATCAAGCCTTGAATTCAGATATGGCATTGCTAAGGTTAAAACTAGGTCTACCCAACCCGCTTGCACCTCTGCTTCAAGTCTCAGGGCAATTTTGTAATTTTAGTAGTCGGATATTATTAGGGTAACCATCAGGCCTCCAGGTCTGACATAGATTCTGCCTGTAGCCCAATGAGTCTGTGGTAACCCCTGTGCTAAAACGAGAATGTACAATAATTTGTAATTAAATGGCTGGCCAAATGACAAAACAAATGTGCCTGTCAAGATGATGGGCCATTTCAATAATAATAAACTATAGAGTTAGGTTGACGGCAATAAATTTTGAGAAACAAATATTAAAAGTTAAAATATTTAGTAAAGAAAAATTATGGAAGGAAAGTGCCTTATATATTTAAATGGATGGTTTGCCATCAATCCGGTAACACAATAATATCTGATCTCGTAACATCCAAAAATAATCTCATATTGAATGAAAAAAAAGATTGTAATACCTCAAAAATAGTCTCACATCGGATGGAAAAGAAATATGTTATATGCTTATAACTCAAATTTACCTGCTACCAATCAACTTTCACTCAAATTTTTGAGCCACGTGGTTTCGATCTATTAACGGAGTCAATTGGGTCAGTAGGTGGGCTTGAGATGTTAGGTATCAGAATCCATCTGAATGTGCGAAAATTGACGGATATAAGGAAAAGGCTACCTATGAGACAGTGGTAGAGTCCTGCCATGATATGAACCATCCTTGCAGCATTAATAACCCCGCTCGAGGGTAGATTCTATTTGGCTTATGGTATAAAGAGGAAAGATTGTAACACCCCAAAACTAGTCTCACATTAGATGAAAAGAAGAGATTGTAATACCCAAAAATAATTCCACATCAGATAGGAAAGAAATATGTTATGTATTTATAATTCAAGTTCACTTGCTACCCATCAACTTCTACTTGAGTTTTTAGGCCATATGGTTTCGACCTGCTAACGGAGTTAATTAAGCTAGCAGATGGGTTTGAAATGTTATAGATCCAAACCATTACCTTACTTCTTCAACATCCATAACAAAGTAAACTATTTTTAAATAAAGCTTCTCCAGCTTCAAATTATGCCATCATGATAAGCACTGAATTATAGCATGCCACTTCTGATTAGAATGGTCCATATGTTGTGGTTATTTGCTCACGTTTTGGCCAATTAGTTGACATCATACAAAGTTGCAAACAAAAAAATGCTTGTAAATTTCCTATAGGGAACTTTTTCCCGGTTCTTGTGATGGAGTAAACTTTTGTTAAAAATAAGATGCAACATACAAGAAGACAAATGAGAGGAGGATAATATACATTACCCAGCTGATGGTGGTTGCCACTACAGGACTCCTCACCACATAATTCCCCTTAACCATCCCCCCATATCAGTGAACCGTAAACTACTTCACCCTTCTTTGTTTCGCATATGACCCTTAGAATGAGAGTGAAGCTTTCGTTCTCATATTTCTCCAGGGAAACCAACTTTTCCGGCAAGACGCATGATCCAAAACCTCTTCACAGCCACCGCCGTAGCACGTCACTGCTGCACCTCTGACAATAGTCGCATCCTCTGGAAATCTTAAACAACCCTAGGACTCTTTATCTTTGTCGGAATCAAAGAAGGCAATAGATGATGAATCATATTCAAGATCTAAAGATGCATCCTGACGTAGTGACTGCCTTTATTTGCTTGCTGGCATAACGCATAGCACCCCAAGTATCTCAAGCACTCTTCAGCGCTAGCATCGTGGACAAGGCCATAGTCCTAGCTACATTGTTGGGCCCACTATGACCAGATCTTATGGAGAGTATAGTTATTTCACAATCCTATCATATTAATTACGTTACATGGTTAGATAATTTCTAAGGCATAATCTTAGTAAATATGCAAGACCTTCAATTCTCAATCAAAACTAACAAGAATAATAAATAAAAATATTTTATTAATAATTTAATAGTTCAAAATATAGGGATTGAACGCATCTAATATCATATCAGAATCAAAAGTTAAATTTCTAAATGTGAATCTTGAAACTAGACATTCTGCAGTTTCAAAATAATAATAATAATAATAATAATAATAATAAGATGACTTAACAACTCCAAAAGAAAATTTCTCTCATGCACATTAGTATGAATTAAAATGCACATACATTATTTTATAATCATTAATAAATGAAGTCAATAATGCTATATTAATGTTAATTAATTCATGTGCTATGATTAAACAATATGCATTCACAAATTCAATTAAATAGTATGGTGTGAATTCAATTAAATAGTATGGTGTTCATAATCATAACTCATAACACAACTCATAATAGTATAATAATGCTACATATACTAAATTTCATGATTCAAATAGTAATATCATTCTACAATAATTTATGATTTATATAGAGGCCAAATTTCATATCCTCGATCCATAATGGTTTCAAAAATTATTATTTACTATTATATATTGAGTCCAACACTTTAGCATCCGAATTAATTACAATCATGCTAAGCACACTAAGCAATTCTCTCACGTGATGAGTCCAAATACAATCTTTTCCAATTATATCTTATCTGTTTAATTATTTCAACAATTGACTAGTAATGGCCGCACTATAGCCCGTGATAGACAAACCTCACATTACTCATGTCATGCTGGGCAATCAATGCCATACTACGCAATACCACACTAGGCAATACTCTCATGTGGCTAGTCCAATTGGACCCACTCCATTTTAAATAAAAAATTAAATTTTATAATTTTATAATTTATGATAATAACACCTTATGAATATTCATAATAATATGGATAATTATATAAAAATATAGGCACAAATATATAATATTAAAATCATACAGGTGATTGTGTTCAGGATATCTTACTTTAATAGAAATGCTATTATGTTAGCTCAGACTGTAGGGATGTCTATCTCACCTAAATTAATTTTAAATTAATGAAATCTAAAAATTAGCTAACTCACTGTTAACAGAATAAATCTTAATTTTTAATTTTCTAAAATTTTAAAATTATTCTTTCAACATTCATGATTGTCCTAATTTATTTGTAAAATTTTTATTTAATAATATTAAAAGAGTCAAGAATTTACTTCTATCACATGACTAGAAAAAAAAAACCTAAGCTACGTTTCTCCATATTTAGATAGTATATACCGCCTACACTAATAAACTAATCTTAATCAGGCTAATATTATTAATGAAAATTAGAGACTATAGAGAGAGAAAGTGCTAGGGAAAGAAAGCAAGGTAGAGAGTGCTAGAGAGAGAAGTGTTATAGAGAGAATGATAGAGAGAGTTAGAGAGGGAAAGGGAGGAAAATAGAATAATAGAAAGGAGGAAATAAGGGCGCCATGCGAAAAAGGGAGAACCCATCCCCTGCTTCACCGCACGGACCCTAGAGAAAGAAAGAGAGAGAAGAGATTGGAGAGGGAAGGAGAGAGGAAGGGATCAAGGGGAGAGGGGAAGAGGAGACGAAGGGAGAGAGGGATAAGGGGCATGGCCGTGAGGCTTAAGCGGAGCTGCTCCCTTCTCTTGGTTGCAACCGTGGTGGTGCGAGCAAGAGAGAGCAGGAAAACAATGTTCGATAGCTAGGAGGAAAGAGAGAAAGGGAGGGGGAGAGAGATGAGTTGGTAGCAGGAAAATGGTTTCTTGGTAGTGAGTAGGGGCGGTCCCATGCCACCCTTGTTCACAGATCATCCAGCCACAACGGAAAGGTTGGCGACATATGGCTTCTACTATTATTAAATTTGGGGAGGGTTGTGTTACCTCTATATGCTGAGACTATTTTTATGGATGCATACGTAGCTACAATACCACAACAAGATCCAGTCCAGCCGTCTGACATCCAAGCAAAGGTTGGCAACAAGGATCATTGGAATGTGCCTTTGGACCGCTCCTCATCCTAAACGAAAGATGCCTATTCCACCACGGGGTGAAAAGCTAATGCATGCATGTGATCAGATAAGCTTGTGTATCCACTCAATAGGCTGGGTCTGACTCCCTTGCCAAGTCTTTGATGGGCCGAACTGAAGCCACACTTTTAAAAGAGAACCTAGAAGCTCCTCTAGTACAAGTGTGTCCTAAGTGGGTTGAGTCTGGTCTTGCTCCGGCATGATGCAGTACTAAACTAAAATGGTTTTAGCTCATGTCATATCGGGCCGTTCCATGTTCTTTTAAGGATTTAGTGTACATAAAAGTGCTTTTTCTAACATGTATCTTATTGTATGTGAGTGATGTTATAAATAATAAAAAGACTAAGGATAAAAGGGCATTAGATAAAGGCTAAAAACATTGAATAGATGGCTTTGAACTGGTGAGATAAAAAAGTATGATAGATAAACTCGCATAAAAATAGCTATAACTGCACCTTTTAGATGAGTTTTTTCATGCCCAAGCAGACCTATTCGGGCATGACCAGGTTCACTAAATTATACAAAAATTCATTCTCAATGCCTACTTAGCCCACTTGCATATCTACTTCAAGCTTCATGCTGATTTTAGCAATTTAGGGGTTGCATGATAAGTGAATTATGTGCCTATTTATCAAGCTTTAGCCTTGTAAATTGATCGAAATTCTTCTTGTGCTCAATATGAGGAGTCATTCTTAAGTACCATGTAGCTCATAAATCAGAACAATTAATGAACGAATATTACTGCTAAGTGATTAACCTTTACGAGGCACATGATAAAACAGGTCTGCAGAAGAATGACTCCCTCGTGAGTCTATGCAACTGCAATGGCGTCATGCTTAAATGATAATGCTAAGAATTTGTTATAAAAAAGCTCATGAGATAACAGCCAACCAAACAAAATGTCACTGTCCAGAAGGTGAACGAATTCAATGAATCATAGAGATCGTGGGTCCACAAGGAGTTAGATTATGATTCATTCTCAGATAATTTAGGCTTCTCCAATCATTAGCAGAGAATTTTGATGGACCACTCCTTAAAATGGACATGTATTTTGGTTATTTTGGTCAATTAGTTGACGTCATGCAAAATTACAAATAAACAAAATACTGCAAATGTTTCTTCAGGGAATTTTTCTTGATTCTTGCAAATTAAACATTTGGTTAATAGAAGGATGCAGCACATGAGAAGGCAAAAGACTAAAAGAGGAGAATCTACACCCGTTTAGAGGTGATGGTCGTTGCCACGATAGGACTCCTCACCACATACTTCCCTTCATCGTCCACCCAAGTTAATGAACCATGAAGCACTTCATCCTTTTTCTTCTCCATCTGGCCCTCTAGAATGAGAGTGAAACTATTCTTCTCATATTTCTCGTGAAATACTAACTTCTCTGGCATGACACGGATTGAAAAACCCTCCAGAGGCACCACCTTGGCGTTGTAAGTCACCACCGCATCACCGACATTGGTCACGGTCCTTCGGAACTCTCGAGCAGCCACAGCACTAGTGGTAGTCTTGTTAGCATCGAAAAATGCGATGAATGATGGATAATTGAGATCTAAAGATGCATTCGAGCAATCGAAAGAATAAGTTTTAGTGATCGTCTTTATTTGCTTCTTGGTGTAATTCATGGCGCACAGCAATCTCACGTAGTCGTCGGTGCCGGCGTCGTAGACTAGACCAGGATCCAGTGCCCTGTTGGGCTCGATGTGACCAGACCCCAGAGCTAGTGGATTCGCTGGCAGGTTACCATTCCCCATGTCTTTAATTGGTGCCATGGTGTTGTCCAAATTGTACGCAGTGGTCATCAGCGCAGATCGAATCGCCGCCGGGCTCCAGCCCGGCCTCGCGCCCTTAATCATCGCAGCCACGCCTGCAGCATGAGGACAGGCCATCGATGTTCCCGATATGATGTTGAATGGACTGTACAATTCATGAGACCTGTCGAATCCTACCGTTGAATTCTGCGCCCAAGATGCTAGGACCAAGGTGCCGGGAGCCACAATGTCCGGCTTCAGCACGGTTGGGCAGCTAGGCGATGGCCCCCTGGAAGTGTAGTCAGCCACCACGGGGGCAGGCTTCGTGCCCAGGATGGTCTTCCGGAATGTCAACATGGCTCTTGGGTCTGAGCTTTTATTTATGTACTTCGAAATGATCTTACCATCTTGAGGGCTGATGATAGCCCCAGGGAACGGCAATTGGACGTAAACGTCCTGGAACAAGCCTTTAGATATGAAGAGGCCTGCATCCACTTTAGCAGACCCAACTAAGTTTATGGCAAAGCCAAGAGAATCGTCGGCATCGGCATCGCATACCACCATCTTGTGACGCGCATTCTTCAGCAAGGTCCTGTTGTCGCAAGACCCCATGAATATTAAGGGCAATTGATTCGTGGAGGCTGGCTTTCCAGGGTACAGTGATTTCCCAACAATGGAGCTGCCATCTCCGAGATCGATGATGCCGGCAAACTCGCGGTCGATGGCGGCGGCACCGATGGTGGTGACCCACGAGGTCCCATTGTGCAGAAACCTTGGCTTTGGACCACTGTTGCCCGCCGAGGTGACCACAAATATCCCTTTCTCCGTGGCAGCGAAGGCGGCCAACGCGATGGGATCCTCGTAGAGGGGGACGAAGTTAAAGCCCAGAGATAAGGAGATGACGTCCACGCCATCAGATATAGCTTGGTCGATTGCAGCGATGATGTCGGACGCGGTGGCTCCTTCGTCCCAAAGAGCCTTGTACATGGCGAGCCGCGCGCGCGGCGCCATGCCCCTAGATGTACCGGGTGCGTACCCAAAGAAGGACGCGTTGGACACGTAATTCCCGCCGGCGGTGGAGGATGTGTGCGTCCCGTGCCCGTCGGTCTCGCGTGGGGAATTAACTGCTATTGTGAGGTTCGGGTTACTGGCAAGGAGCCCTTTGTTGAAGCCCCGTGCACCGATGAGCTTCCGGTTGCACGCCGAGGAGCTGAAAGCAGTGCCTTGCTCGCAGACGCCCTTCCATCTGGCGGGCACGTCGGTCATGCCGTCGTCCCTGAAGCTTCGGCTCTCGGGCTATACCCCGGTGTCGACCACCCCAATTATGACGTCCTCGCCATAGTTGGAGGCCGGCCACAGACCGGAATCTGGATTAAGGTGGAGGAAATCGAAGGTGTGGGTGGTGTCCACCGTCACGGGCGTGTCGCGGTAGCACGACAAGTAACCATGTGATTTCTTGAGCTGTTTGAGCTGCGATGGCGAGAGTCGAGCACTGAATCCATGAATAGCGTTGTCATAGACGTAGATTAGGTTGGAGGTTACAGAGGTCAAGTCGGAGGTGGCGGTGGCGGCGGCAAGGACGGAGGTATACCAACTGTGGTGGTCTGAGAAGGCTCTGGGCATGACTGACAAGTCCATGTGGACAATATAGGTGGTGACTTCAGCTGTTGTTGACAACAAGTGTAAGGTAAGTACGGTTAGTACCACCCACCGCACATAGTGGAAGGATGACAGAAGTGCCATGGATTCGGAGTGGTATCGCTTGGACCGTGGGAATTGGGGAAGCCTCTGTGCTGTATATAAAGAACAATTCATCGACTACGACGTCAATCGCGTGCAGGAACGGAGCGATAAGCCCAGAAACGTAGGCGAGGGTATGCGCTCATTAGTTGGCCGGATCTATCCAGGAATGACCCATTCCTGCGAGTAAAAAAACGTTTGGGGGCTCATTTGATGGGAACTAATATATGGCTTGATAGGTCGGTATAAACCAAGTTGAATAGATATGTTGACCGATATAATCTATATAAGATCGTTGGTTGGACATTCATGGATGGTCTGAAAGATGGAATCTATTGGAGGTCTAGAAGCAAAAGGCTGACACTGAAATATTCTCTTCTCAATGAGAAGGAAAAGCATGGAGCCATGTTGCTGTGGAAAGGGAAAATATTTTATCGGCTTGTGAGAACAAGTGTAAAGACCAAGGCAATGCATCAAAGAAACTTCGGAAAGAACTAATAATAAGATAAGCATTGCTGTTTATTATGTAGAGCATAAGATACAAATGAAGCCTTTGAAGAAATGTATCCTTTGAACCATCAGCTGCTTGTGCGCTACCAAGAAAGAAAAATTCTCGCGGTCCACGTCATTGCCGTCCGTAAAAAGAATGACTTATTATGACTAACCACTTGGCCCTTTGTCTCATACCATTCGTCATCTGCCGTCGATCTTTAGCGCTCTCTCTCTCTCTTTCCACTTGGCATAAAAACAAACATACATGTCTACGGATCAACTGAAAAATTAATATTCTATATTTGAATGCGGAAGCAGGTAGATTTTGTTGGCCGGCAGTAAAGCCTATCAAAGCGTCCAAAAGCTCCACACTCCAAGTTACGCAGCTGAAGGAAGAAAATATCACTGAAAAGCGAATAGGAAGAGTCAGAAAGGGAGCTCGTTCTCTCAAGCGGTAGCATGGCAGCCACCTAGCGCCACGTGGGGAAGCGCCTACGTGGATGCATACCCTAGCATTCAGTGCTAAATCAGCCAATAACCTTCTATTTATTCATACAGGAATAAAACTCAAAACCATATTTCATCTCTTTCTTCGTATGCCAATACAAAAAATAATTTCATCCCCTCCCAATTTATAAATGTTGAGAAAAATTAAAAATATTCTGCCCATTACACCGCTTGTATTTTTAAAAAATGTCAGATAAGTATCGATCAATCCAGTGTAAGGGATTGTGTTTCCATATTTATTAAATGCTGAGAATTTACTTATTTAGGTAGCATTTTAGATAGATCTTTCTTCGTATTTATTAAATATTGAAACTTACTTCTTTAAGTGGCATTCTAAATATTTCTTTCTCAGATTTACTTCTTTAGATGGCATTCTAGATATATCTTTCTCGATCTTTCTTAAATGTCACGTTATTTGGCTAGCATTTATTAATGTCAAAAATGTTCAATATAAAATCATTCTATATAAATATCAACTATTTTGTGGCATTTAGAAATGTAGGAGATTTTTTTGGTGCCATTTCACATAAATATTTGTTGGTATTTTCTAAATTTTTTGTTAGCATTTAGAAATGTGGAAGATGAAAAACTTTTGGTGGCATAATTTATTAATATTTTTGCAACATTCAAATTTATAAGGGATTTAGTAGTTTTAGAGCATTTTATTGAAATTTGTTGGCAATTTTTAAGTGTCAAAATTATTTTCAACATTTAATAGTATTGGGAAAGCAAATTAGTAGCAGAGCTTTTCATGATATTTATAATATTTATGATGACATTCTAAATCGTTAAAATTTTACTTGAAGCAGCTGTTATATTCATTAAACTTATATAATAGCATGATATTTGTACCTGTATAACAGTATGATATTTAGGCCTGTATTAATTACAAACCTTTTTCAATAAGATAATAGCATATATATATATATATATATATATATATATATATATATATATACATTTTATTTATCACTCACATGTTCTTTTTAACACTTCATTCATATTCACAAAAACCAAAGACATAATAAAAGTTGAATTTTATAAAGTAAAATAAAATAAGTGTATTTAAGGTGGAGGAATTCGAAGGTGTCGGCCGTCACGGGCGTGTCGCGGTAGGACGACAAGTAACCATGTGATTTCTTGAGCTGTTTGAGCTGCGATGGCGAGAGTCGAGCACTGAATCCATGAATAGCGTTGTCATAGACGTAGATCAGGTTGGAGGTTACAGAGGTCCAGTTGGAGGTGGCGGTGGCGGTGGCGGCGGCAAGGACGGAGGTATACCATCTGTGGTGGTCTGAGAAGGCTCTGGGCATGACTGACAAGTCCATGTGGACAATATAGGTGGTGACTTCAGCTGTTGTTGACGACAAGCGTAAGGTAAGTATAGTTAGTGCCATCCACCGCACATGGTGGAAGGATGACAGAAGTGCCATGGATTCGGAGTGGTGTCACTGGGACTGTGGGAATTGGGGAAGCCCCTGTGCTGTATATAATGAATGAACAATTCATGGTCTACGACATCAATCGCGTGCAGGAACGGAGCGATAGGCCCAAAAACGTAGGCGAAGGTATGCGCTTATTAGTTGGCCTGATTTATTCAGAAATGATCCATTGCTTCGAGTAAAGAAATGTGTGGGACCGCATTTGATGTGAACGCTTGCGGTGGACGCCATGTCTAAGCTTATAGAAGTTAGATGTATTGTATTGGTTGGACCGTGAAGACAGAACTACATAGGAAGAAATGTAGAGCTTGATAAGTCGGCATACACCAAGTTGATTAGACATTCGATAATATATATATAAGATCGTTGTTTGGATATTCATGGATGATCTGAAAGATGGAATCTATTTGAGGTCTAGAAGCAAAAGACCAACACTGAAATATTCACTTCTCAATGAGAAGCAAAGCATGGAGCCATGTTGATGTGGAAAGGGGAAAATACTTTATCGGTCTGTGAGAATAAGTGTAAAGACCAAGACAACGCCTCAAAGAAACTTCAGAAAGAATCAATAATATGATAAACATTGCTGTTTATTATGTAGAGCATAAGATACAAATGAAGCCTAGGAAGAAATGTATCCTTCCCGCAATCATCAATTGCTTGTGCGCTACCAAGAAAGAAAAATTCCCGCGGACCACGAGATGGCCGTCTGTAAAAATAATGACTTGTTATGACAAACCACTTGGTCCCTAGTCTAATGGCATTCAGCATCTGCCGTCGATCTTTAGCCGCCCCTCTTCCCACTAGGCATAAAAACAAACATACATGTCTACGGATCAACTGAAAGATTAATATTCTGTATTTGATACTGTAGACAGAGAAAAGAACAGAGGATCAACTGCTCCAAGCTTAGACATGGCATCCACCGCAAGCGTTCACATCAAATGAGCCCCCACACGTTCTTTCACTCGCAGCAATGGGTCACTCCTGGATGGATCCGGCCAACTAATGAGCGCATACCGTCGCCTACGTTTCTGGGCCTATTGCTCCGCTCCTGCACGCGATTGACGTCGTAGACCGTGAATTGTTCTTTATATACAGCACAGAGGCTTCCGCGATTCCCACAGTCCAAGTGACACCACTCCGAATCCATGGCACTTCTGTCATCCTTCCACCATGTGCGGTGGATGGTACTAACCATACTTACCTTACAGTTGTCGTCAACAACAGCTGAAGTCACCACCAGCTGAAGTCACCACCTATATTGTCCACATGGACTTGTCAGTCATGCCCAGAGCCTTCTCAGACCACCACAGTTGGTATACCTCCGTCCTTGCCGCCGCCACCGCCACCGCCTCCTCCGACTGGACCTCTGTAAGCTCCAACCTGATCTACGTCTATGACAACGCTATTCATGGATTCAGTGCTCGACTCTCGCCATCGCAGCTCAAACAGCTCAAGAAATCACATGGTTACTTGTCGTGCTACCGCGACATGCCCGTGCGGTGGACACCACCCACACCTTCGAATTCCTCCACCTTAATCCAAATTCCGGTCTGTGGCTGGCCTCCAACCACGGCGAGGACGTCTTAATTGGGGTGGTCGATACCGGGGTATGGCCCGAAGGCAAAAGTATTAGCATGATTTTATGAATCTTGATAATCCACGTATAAAATTTAAGAAAATCACGTAATTAATTAATGAAATAAATTACTATGATATGGTATCAGATTGTTGGCATGATTTCGTGAATCTTTATGATCCGCGTATGAAATTCAAGGAAACCATATGGTTAATTGATAAAATAAATCACTATGATATATGCAAGAATACGATTGATCCATATATACCATCTTAAGCAATGAGAGAATTAAGGTGAAAGCATATATATGGTATCATGTATATTTACAGCATGATTTATTAGGAAAGCCAATTATACGATTGACTAATAGGGAAGTGCCTGTGGAGCCTATATAAAGGCCCTTCCTCTCATTATTTTTCTTACCCCAAAGTTCAGAAATTAAAGAGTGATGTAGCTCTTTGAATATTTTGAGAGATAGTGAGATTCTCTTGAAAGTGTGAGAGAAGAGTAATTCTCTTGGGTATACTTGGGATCAGGGTTGTGAGGTTATGAGTGTTGAGTGTTGTAAACACTTGTAGCCATTTTTTCTCCCTATATTGAAGATCTGCAGCAGCTTCGTGGACGTAGCCCACATTGGGTGAACCACGTAAATTTTGTGTGTTTTTATTTTGTCTGCTTTTATTCTGCATAATTTTATTGCTTCACAAATCTGGTATTGTGGAAAGGTTTATTTTTTCCTAGCAACTGGTATCAGAACCTGGTTCTGCAACTAGTTCTGCGGTGTTCGAGAACTTGGTGATAGTCTAAGGAAGCTGAATTTTATGAAGGACCGGTTGTGACCCTACCAATCTTTCCTAGGAACTTTCTTAGCGGTTTGCAGAGATTCTGAGGAACCAGATTCTAGTGGGAGCAATGGCAGCAGACGAAGGAAGGACCATCAAAATCGAGAAGTTCAACAGTGCTTATTTTAACTTCTGGAAGATATAGATTGAAGATTATTTATATCAAAAAGGCATGCATTTGCCTCTTTTGGAGAAAAAGCCAACGGAGATGAAGGCTGAAGATTGGGCTCTACTGGACAAGCAGGTGCTTGGAGCCATCTGGTTGACGCTATCTTGCAATGTCGCTTTCAACATAGCGAAGGAGAAGACCACAGCGAGTCTTATGGCGGCTCTCTTCGACATGTACGAGAAGCCATCCGCTTCAAATAAAGTGCACTTATGAGGCGGTTATTCAATTTGCGAATGAAAAAAGGCATGTTTGTAGCAGCTCATATCAACGAATTTACTACAATCACAACACAACTAAGTTCGGTAGAAATTGAGTTCGATGACGAAGTTCGAGCTTTAATTCTTCTGTCTTTTCTACCAGAAAGCTGGAATGCAATGGTGACGGTAGTAAGCAATTCTTCTGGAAGTAAAAAACTAGTATTTAAAGATGTTCGAGATCTAATTCTAAGCGAAGAGATACACAGGAAAGAATTAGGAGAAACATCAGGTTCTGCCTTAAACACCGAATCCAGAGGTAGATCTAATGACAGAAACTCAAACCGAAGCAGATCGAAGTCAAGACGGAGCAAGTCTAGATCTGGAAAAAAGGAGTACAGCTGCTGGAACTACGGCAAGGCCGGTCACTTAAAGAGGGATTGTAAAGCACCGAAGAAGAACAACAGCGGTGCAAAGGAGTCCGCAAGCGTGGCCGAAGATAGTGGAGATGCTTTAATCCTGAGCATTAACAGTTCGATTGAATCCTGGATTTTGGATTCTGGAGCATTTCACTGTAGCTCGCATCGTGAAATCATGGAAAATTATGTCAACGGTGATTTCGGTAAGGTCCATCTGGCTGATGATGAGATTTTGAAGGTTATGGGGAAAGGAGATATTTAAGTGAAGCTGCCAAATCAAACTTTTTGGAAATTGAAGGATGTGAGATTTATTTCTGGTCTAAAAAGGAATTTAATCTCAATAGGTCAACTTGATCAAGAAGGTTACCGGACAACCTTTGCAGAGAAGGAATGGAAGATCACCAAGGAAGCTATGGTCGTAGCTCATGGAAAAAAGAATGGCACTCTCTATATCATAGATAATGTCGTTGCAATTGCTGAATCAGAGGAGAAGTCAAAAGTTTGGCACCAAAGGCTTGGTCATATGAGCGAGAAAGGGATGAAGGTTCTTATCTCAAAGGGGAAGCTATCAGATTTGAAATTAGTAGATTTTCGTCTGTGCGAGGACTGCATTTTCGACAAGCAGAAAAGGATCAGTTTCTTAAAGATCGGCAAGCCACCTAAAGCAGAGAAGTTAGAGCTGGTTCACACAGACGTGTGGGGACCATCACCGGTTTCATCCATTGGAGGTTCATCATACTACATCACCTTCATGGATGACTCTACACGAAAGGTATGTGTTTATTTTTTGAAAAGAAAATCAAATGTTTGTAATGTTTTCAGAAAATGGAAAGCCATGGTAGAGAACGAGACAGGCTTGAAGGTCAGACGGTTGAGATCCGATAATGGAGAAGAGTACAGGAATGAGAAGCTAAAAGAATTCTGCGTGGCCAGTGGAATTAAGTTAGAGAAGACTGTTCCCAACACACCTCAGCAGAATGGTGTAGCAGAGCGTATGAACAGAACTTTGAATGAACGCGTCAGAAGTATAACAATACATGCAGGCTTACCCAAGATGTTCTGGGCTGAAGCCGTCAACACAGCGGCCTACCTTATCAACCGTAGGCTCTCAGTACCTCTCAGAGAAAAGTTACTTGAAGAAGAATGGTCCGGTAAAAAGGTAAACTTTTCACATTTGAGAGTGTTTGGATGTATTTCTTATGTTCATACTGACTCATCTGAAAGAAGCAAGCTCAACCCGAAGTCCAGAAGATGTGCTTTTGTCGGATATGGCACTGATAAGTTTGGCTACCGATTTTGGGATATTGAGAATCGAAAAATCATCAGAAACAGGGATGTCATATTCAATGAGAAGGCAATGTACAAGGATTTGTTTGCAAAAACTACTAGCAAAGAAGTTGAAGCTAAAAGGGAGTTCGTTGAATTTGAGGAGAATGCTGAGAAGGAAGTGCAATTAGGGGACTGGCAAAGTCCTGCTAACGAAGTCTCTCAAGAAGAACCACGCACTCCTGTAGCAGAAGTGAGACGATCCTCAAGAACTCCTAAACCGATACAACACTATTCACCTTCTTTGCATTATATATTGTTAACTGACAATGGAGAACCGGAGTGTTATGATGAAACAGTTCAGATTGAAGATTTAGTCAAGTAGGAGTCTGCTATGAAAAATGAGATGGACTCGCTGATGTCAAACCAGACATGGGAGTTGACTGAACTACCAGAAGGGAAGAAGGCTTTACATAACAAGTGAGTTTTCAGAATCAAAGAAGAGCATGATGGAAGCAAGCGTTACAAGGCAAGATTGGTAGTCAAAGGTTTTCAGCAGAAAGAAGGCATCGACTACACTGAGATTTTCTCTTCGGTAGTAAAATTGACAACGATTAGGTTGGTGCTGAAGATGGTAGTTACAGAGAATTTACATCTTGAGCAATTAGATGTAAAGACGGCATTCCTTCATGGCGATTTGGAGGAAGAAATTTATATGAAGCAACCAGAAGGCTTCATAGTAGCAGGCAAAGAAAGCATGGTGTGCAAACTAAAGAAGAGTTTGTATGGTCTGAAACAGGCTCCGAGACAGTGGTACAAGAAGTTCGATAGCTTCATGAGCAACAGTGACTTTATAAGATGCCAAGCAGATCATTGCTATTATATTAAAAAGTTTGACAATAGCTTTATTATTTTGCTTTTGTATGTGGATGATATGTCCATTGCAGGTTTTGATATGCAAAAGATAAATGATTTAACGCGGGAATTGTCGAAGCAATTTGCAATGAAAGATCTTGGTGCTGCGAAGCAGATTCTCGGAATGAGGATTACTAGAGACAGATCAACAGGTACTTTGATGCTGTCACAGGCAGAGTACATTAGCAAAGTGCTCTCTCAGTTCAACATGCAGGATGCTAAACCAGTGAGCACTCCTTTGGGTGCCCATTTCAAACTCTCCAAGGAGAATTCACCGAAGACTGAGGAAGAACATGAGCACATGAAGAAGGTTCCTTATGCCTCAGCCATTGTAAGTTTGATATATGCCATGGCTTATACCAGACCAGATATTGCGCAAGCAGTGGGAGTGGTGAGTAGGTACATGAACAATCCTGGCAAGATGCATTGGGAAGCAGTCAAATGGATCCTCAGACATTTGCGAAGCACCACAAAAATGGCACTCTGTTTTAGAAGTAGAGGTATGAGACTATAAGGCTTTGTTGATGCTGACTTAGCTGGAAATGTCGACAACAGAAAGAGTACTACGGGATATATGTTTACTCTTGGAGAAACTACAGTGAGTTGGGTTTCTCAATTGCAAAAAGTCGTGGCTCTCTCCACTACCGAGGCGGAATGCATTGCGGTTACAGAAGCCAGCAAGGAGATGATTTGGCTTCAGGGTTTATTGAAAGAATTGGAAAAGAAGCAAGAAAGTAATGTTCTATATTCCGACAGTCAGAGTGCGATCCACTTGGCGAAAAATCCATCTTTTCATGCCAGAACAAAGTATATTCAGCCCGAATATCATTTTATTCGGTCTCTTCTGGAGGACAAAGCTCTAAAGCTTGAGAAGATTCATTAAAATGAAAACCCTACGGATATGCTTACGAAGACGGTGACGATTGATAAACAGAAGCTGTGTTCTACTTCAGTTGGCCTGCAAGCTTAGAAAGGCAGAGAAGAGCTGTTGCATTGATCTTATGTGAAGACATAACTGAAGTAAGTCTTCAAGTGGGAGATTGTTGGCATGATTTCATGAATCTTGGTGATCCGCGTACGAAATTTAAGGATACCATGTGGTTAATTAGTGAAATAAATTACTATGATATGGTATCAGATTGTTGGCATGATTTCGTGAATCTTGGTGATTCGCGTATGAAATTCTATGTAGTTAATTGGTAAAATAAATCACTATGATATATGTAAGGATACGGTTGATCCATATATACCATCTTAAGTAATAAGAGAATCAAGGTGGAAGCATATATATGGTATCATGTATATTTGCAGTGTGATTTATTAGGAAAGCCAATTATACGGTGGATTAATAGGGGAGTGCCTGTGAAGCCTATATAAAGGCCCTTCCTCTCATTGTTTTTTCTTATCCTAAAATTCAGAAATTAAAGAGTGGTGTAGCTCTTTGAATATTTTGAGAAATAGTGAGATTTTTTTGAAAATGTGAGAGAAGAATAATTCTTTTGAGTATACTTGGGATCAAGGTTGTGAGGTTTTGAGTGTTGTAAATACTTGTAGCCATTTTTTATCTATATTGAAGATCTGCAGCAGCTCCGTGGATGTAGCTCACATTGGGTGAATCATGTAAATTTTGTGTGTTCTTATTTTATCTATTTTTATTCTGTATAATTTTATTACTTCACAAATGTAGTATTATAGAAAGGTTTATTTTTTCCTAACAGGAAGCTTCAAGGACGACGGCATGACCGACGTGGGCGTCTGCGAGCAAGGCACCGCTTTCAGCTCCTCGGCATGCAACCGGAAGCTCATCGGAGCACGGGGCTTCAACAAAGGGCTCCTTGCCAGTAACCCGAACCTCACAATTGCTGTTAATTCCCCACGCGACACCGACGGGCACGGGACGCACACATCCTCCACCGCCGGCGGGAATTACGTGTCCAACGCGTCCTTCTTTGGGTACGCACCCGGTACATCTAGGGGCATGGCGCCGCGCGCGCGGCTCGCCATGTACAAGGCTCTTTGGGACGAAGGATTCGCCACGTCCGACATCATCGCTGCAATCGACCAAGCTATATCTGATGGCGTGGATGTCATTTCCTTATCTCTGGGCCTTGACTTCGTCCCCCTTTACAACGATCCCATCGCGATGGCCGCCTTCGCTGCCATGGAGAAGGGGATATTCGTGGTCACCTCGGCGGGCAACAGTGGTCCAAAGCCAAGGTTTCTGCACAATGGGACCCCGTGGGTCACCACTATCGGTGCCGCCGCCATCGACCGCGAGTTTGCCGGCATCATCGATCTCGGAGATGACAGCTCCATTGTTGGGAAATCACTGTATCCTGGAAAGCCAGCCTCCACGAATCAATTGCCCTTAATATTCATGGAGTCTTGCGACAACAGGACCTTGCTGAAGAATGCGCGTCACAAGATGGTGGTATGCGATGCCGATGCCGACGATTCTCTTGGCTTTGCCATAAACTTAGTTGGGTCTGCTAAAGTGGATGCAGGCCTCTTCATATCTAAAGGCTTGTTCCAGGACGTTTACGTCCAATTGCCGTTCCCTGGGGCTATCATCAGCCCTCAAGATGGTAAGATCATTTCGAAGTACATAAATAAAAGCTCAGACCCAAGAGCCATGTTGACATTCCGGAAGACCATCCTGGGCACGAAGCCTGCCCCCGTGGTGGCTGACTACACTTCCAGGGGGCCATCGCCTAGCTGCCCAACCGTGCTGAAGCCGGACATTGTGGCTCCCGGCACCTTGGTCCTAGCATCTTGGGCGCAGAATTTAACGGTAGGGTTCGACAGGTCTCATGAATTGTACAGTCCATTCCACATCATATCGGGAACATCGATGGCCTGTCCTCATGCTGCAGGCGTGGCTGCGATGATTAAGGGCGCGAGGCCGGGCTGGAGCCCGGCGGCGATTCGATCTGCGCTGATGACCACTGCGTACAATTTGGACAACACCATGGCACCAATTAAAGACATGGGGAATGGTAACCTGCCAGCGAATCCACTAGCTCTGGGGTCTGGTCACATCGAGCCCAAGAGGGCAGTGGATCCTGGTCTAGTCTACGACGCCGGCACCGACGACTACGTGAGATTGCTCTGCGCCATGAATTACACCAAGAAGCAAATAAAGACGATCGCTAAAACCTATTCTTTCGATTGCTCGAATGCATCTTTAGATCTCAATTGTCCATCATTCATCGCATTTTTCGATGCTAACAAGACTACCACTGGTGCTGTGGCTGCTCGAGAGTTCCGAAGGACGCTGACCAATGTCGGTGATGCGGTGGTGACTTATAACGCCAAGGTGGTAACTCTGGAGGATTTTTCAATCCGTGTCATGCCAGAGAAGTTAGTATATCACGAGAAATATGAGAAGAATAGTTTCACTCTCATTCTAGAGGGCCAGATGGAGAAGAAAAAGGATGAAGTGCTTCATGGTTCATTAACTTGGGTGGACGATGAAGGGAAGTATGTGGTGAGGAGTCCTATTGTGGCAACCACCATCACCTCTAAACGGGTGTAGATTCTCCTCTTCGTGTCTTTTTGCCTTCTCATGCGCTACATCCTTCTATTAACCAAAAGTTTAATTTACAAGAATCAAGAAAAATCCCCTGAAAAGGCATTTGCAATATTTTGTTTATATATAATTTTCCATGACGTCAACTAATTGGCCAAAATAACCAAAATAAATGTCCTTTTTAAGGAGTGGTCCCTCAAAATTCTCTGCTAATGGTTGGAGAAGCCTAAATTATCTGAGATTGAATCATGAACCAACTCCTTGTGGACCCTCGATCTCTATGATTCATTGAAATCGTCCACCTTCTGGACAGTGATATTTTGTTTGGTTGGCTGTCATTTCGTGAGTCTTTTTATGACAAATTCTTACGCATTATCATTTAAGCATGACACTGTAGCAATTGCATAGACTCACGGGGAGTCATTCTTTTATGGATTTGTTCTATCGTACGTCTCGTAAAGATCACTCGCGTAGCCGAAACGATGGCTCAGAAATGCAAGAGGGGGTTACAGTAACGTCCGTTCTTTAATTGATCTGATCTACCAACAACCTCATATTGTGCGCAGAGAATCTGGATCAACTTACAAGAATAATGCTTCATAAATAAGCACATAATTCACTTGTCATGCTGACTCCTAAATTGCTAAAATTGGTATAAAGTTTGAAGTAAATATGCAAGTGAGCTGAGTAGGCATTAAGAATGACTTTCTGTGCAAATTGGTGAAAACTGATCGTACTCAAAAAGATTTATTTGGGTCTGAAAAAACTCAATTGAAAGGTACAGCTATAGCCATTTTTATGTGAGTTCATTTACTATGCTTTTTTTTATCTCGCCAGTTCAAATCATCCATTCAATGCCTGTAGCTTGTACTCAATGCCCTTATATCCTTAGTCTTTTTATTATTTACTATGCCACTTACGTACAACTAGAAACACGTTAGAAAAAGTATTTTTATGTACACCCAATCTCAAAGAACATGAAATGGCCTGACATGACATAAGCTAAAACCAGTTTAGTTTGGTACTGTGTCAAGCCGGAGAAAGACCAGACTCAACCCACTTGGGATGCACTTGCACTGGAGGAGCTTCTGAGTTCTATTTTAGAACTGTGCCTTCAGTTCAGCCCATTGAAGACTTGTCGAGAGAGTTAGGCCCCACCTATTGAGTGGATAGATAAGCTTACCTGCTCACACACATGCATTAGCTTTACACCCCATGGTGGAATTGGCATCTTTCATTTAGGATGGGGAGCAGCCCAGAGGCACATTCCCATGCTCCTTATCACCAACCTTTGCTTGGATATTAGCCGCCTGGACTGGTTCTTGTTGTGGACTGGTTCTTGTTGCGGTGGTGTAGCTACAAACGCATCCGTAAAAAGAGCCTCTGCATGTAGAGGTAACACAACCCTCCCCAAATTTAATAATAGTTGAAGCCTTATGCACTGAGCTCTCCTAAGAACAAACATACGATAAGAGTAACATTAACAATTTTCGGTAGATAATCCAAGCAATTATTATAAAAATAATTGATTTTCTTTATGTATTTGAATTTCAAAAGAGGGGTCAACAACTAATATGATACTTTACAATACTCGATGCACTTATCTTCATAAACATCTTTATGATTGATAAGAAAATTTATTATAAAAATACTTTATAAAGCAAAGTATTTATCATAATTCAATTGATAAATTTGTCAATTGAATTCTTTGGAGAGTCATGATTTAAAATATGACACTAGTAGAAATGCAAGGGCATTACCATGGTCAAACCTTCGAGTAGAAATTAAAACATGCAATGTGCTTTCCATCGAGTTAGTTAATTATACACACAACAATTCCGAAAGTACTTTTCTCTAGAAATAGAATTTTTTCTTATAATGCATACATCATCAACCTTTTTTGTTGAAATGCCGTTAGCTCAAGTCCACACTCAGGTGACACTACTATCAAACACAAACACTGTGCAATCCTTATGCAACTCTAATAAAATTTTAACTATAACATACATTCATAACTTGTGCATGGACCCTTTTTGGGGCTAATGAAATCACTAGAAATTTTGACAAATTCGAATGAGAATTGCATCTTATGGTAGCATTATCTCATCATGTAAACACAAAAATTTATGCAAGATCATTGACATCCACTCTCTCTCCCATCCATTTTCAACTCTACAGCCATCAATTTATGAAGCCCAATCCAGAGGCTAGACCGGTTGGGCAAGTAAAACAAAGGGCCCCTTTGTACAAACAGGAGGTCCTTATTAGGCATCTATTTCATGCCATATGCCATCTTCTCTACCCCCTCCTTTCTTGAGCCGTCCGCAACCCGATAACCCCACATGCAAGTGAGATGACCAAGTGGAAGGAGAGATGGCAACCTCTCTATTTAACCCCTCCTCCTCCCTCTTTTGAGGCACCTAGCTCCCATCCCTTCACTAGTGAGCCACGACCCCCTTCCCCTTTCTCCCTTCCTTCCTCTCTCTTTCGTTCTCTTTCTTGTCTTCTCACCGATCGAATAAGATTCAGGAATAGGGTGGTAAGGGGCCATTCCTACTCATATTGGAGAAACACCCATCCCATTATTTTAGTGAAGAATCGAGCCCTATCCACAACATTCTCATTCTCTCTCTCTCTCTCTCTCCCGCCTTCTCCCTCTCTTATCCTTTCCTCTATAGTTGAATGAACCATGAAATGGGGTGGCATGGGACCATCCCTGCTTGCTGTAGAGAATCCTTTCCTCCCATCAGCTTATCTCTCTATCTCTTCTCCTCTCTTTCTTTCCTCTCAACTATCAGATGTTATCATCCCTCCTCTCACTCATGCTACTGTAGCTACAGTAGCTCCACCCAAGCTATAAGGCCATACCCCCTCACCCTCTTTCCCTTTCTCTTTCCTTCCATCTCTCTCCAATCCCCTCTCTCTCTCTCTCTCTTTTCCTCTCTTTAGGGTTGGTGTGGTACAGCGGGGATAGATTCCCCCTATTTCACATGCCTTCCTTTTTATTCTATTTTATTATTTTATTTTCCTTTCTTTCTCTCTCTATCTTTAGCATCCTCTTTCTGACACTTTCTCTCTCTAGTACTTCCTCTCTACCTCACTTTCTCTCTCTAGCACTTTTTTCCTCTACCATCTCTAATTTTGATTAGTAATATTGATCTGATCAAGATTATTTTATTAGTGCAAGTGGTCTACAGCCTAAACCTAGAGAGGCCTAACTCAAGTTATTTTTCTTAGCCACCTGATAGAGGTAAAATGCTGATACTTTTATTATTATTAAACTAATAGGTTGCAAATAAATTAAGACTAGCATTAAGGTTGAAAGATCAGTTTAATAATATAATAAAATTATGGGTTAGTCAATCTTCAGATTTTATTAATTTAAAATTAATTTAGGTAATATTGTATCCTTGTAGTCTGAGCTCATATATTTGATTAGCAGCATTCCTATTAGAAATAAGAAATCTTAAACACAATCACTTGCATGATTTTAATGTTATATATTTGTGCCCCTTGTTATTACATAATTGCCCATATTATTATGAATATTCATGAATGTTATTATCATAAGTTATGAAATTATAAAACTTTGATTTCTCATTTAAAATGATGATGATAATGAGAAATATAAAATAAGATCGGTGCAATTAATCAGTCATGTGAGTATTGCTTAGTGTGGCATTGCCTAGTGTGGTGCTGGTTATTATCTAGCATCGCATTACCTAGTGTACTACTAATTATTACCTAGTATGTTATTAATTGCCTAGTATGGCATGAGCGATGTGAGGTTTGCCTACCAAGGGCTATAACTTGACATGTACAATCCATTGCTAAAATGTGATAAGATAATTAAACAGATAAGATATAATGGGGAAAAAGGGTATTTAGACTCCTCATATGAGAATATTTTCTAGTGTAGCTTTACTTATTAATGATTATAAAATGAATTAATTGACATTGAGATAATATTGTTGACTTTACTTATTAATGATTATAAAATAATATTCTTGTGTTTTAATTCATGCTGGTGTGCATGAAAGGAGATTTCTTATGGAGCCATTAGTTCACATTATTATTATTTCATTTTTTTCTAGAGTTTCAGGATACCTTATTCTAAGATTCATGTTCAAAATTTTTTTGAGAAATCATAGTTAGCATTTTGTACCTGATACTGGATATGTTTGAACCTTGTATTTTGGATTATTAAATTATTAATGAAATATTTTTGTTTATCATTATAATTGCTCTTATCAATTTTGGTTCAAAATTAAAGGCCTTATATGCTTCCAAGGGTCATGTCCTAAGAGTTATGTAGCCATGTCACGTGATCAACCCGGACAATAGTTTAAGGCATGACAGATGGTATTAGAGCTTTGGTTTAAGGTTCTTAGGGATCAGTATGGGTAGAGAAACAATTAGTACATATGTAGGATAAGATAAACCCTAAATTCAATTTTGCCTTTCTAGCCTTAGTGTTTTAAGTTGATTATGATTCGAAATGCAGATAAGTTTTGGCCAAGATGGTTCACGATAGCGATTGAAGATGAATCAGGAGGTTGATTTGCTTTACTAATAGATCCACTACTTAGTACCTACTGATCAATCAAGTGGTACGCCCTCCTCGCTAGCATGTGATGCTCAGTAGCGTATAAACCCCAATAACTCGGTTGACAATGCCCAATAGGCAAGAATGCAAAGGGGACCCGAGATCATCCTCGGAGAGCAACTCAACCCCTCCCAAGTGATGCAGGCTCTCCTTAGAGTAGTGTAGGATTAGGCTATCGCTGGGGATGACATGATGAGGATGTTAGAGCTTTAGCAGTAGCAACAACAATGATTCATGCAAGAGTAGTAGTTGTGATAGCACTAGTTTATGCAAATGTTCCAACAGTACCTTCAGTTATAGAAGTACTCTTTCTTTCAGCCACAGCTCAATATTGAGGCACGTCAGGACCATCGCTTCGGCCTAATATAATTCAAGAAGTTTGCTCCACCTGCCTTTATGAGCTCATATCATATAAAGGTCGAGAACTGGTTGGGTGACATGTAGCAAATCTTTGAGGTATTGAGATGCTCGGATGAAAAGAAAGCCTCCTGTACCTCCTTTATGCTGAGAAGGGCAGGCAATTAGCTATTTTTATGTTTCAATATTTATTTATATATTTATAATTAATTTAAAAATAATAAAGAAATCTAAGTGATCACATACGCCTTTGGGAACATTCTGATCGCTCAAATTATTCTCTTTGTGCGTGCCCTTTTTGCGTGCATATCCCCAAAATCCCAATTGATCCGGCCTTCTCTCCATAATCTACTTCTCCTCGACAAACCTTGCCTTCTCTGTCATCTTTTTCCAAACCCATTGCCGCCTCTCTGCCACTATCCTAAGGCTCTTCATCTTGGCTAAGTGGAGCTATTTTGATGGCTACCGAAGACCTTTCTCATTTCACCGCCTACGATTCTGTTGCTTTTCTTCTTCATCATCAAGGTTTTCCACAATTTTGGAATGATAGAGGAACAGCTTGGTCTATTTTCTAAGTTAAAGTTTTGATTTTGCTCAATAGGATTTACTTGGTTTTCTAGTTTTACTCTTATTTGTGATCATAGGTCTAGTATGAGTTTATAATATTTTTATAATTTTTTTTATTTTTTGCAAATTCCTAACTTTTTTTCATTTATAAATTAGATTCTTCGGACTTGTTTGCTGATCTGCTTCACCTCCTTCTTATTGTATTCTTCATAAGTAATGCGGAATCTTTTTGCCCATCAATTGTTTGTTCTTTTGTTCCGTATTTTAATTTTAGCCTTTTTTTGTTTAATCATTCATTAACATAATGGTGTGTACAACCTTGAGGATGCCTCCCCCATAGAGAACTCCAAGGGTGCCTCATCATTCACTCCGATGCCCGAAACAGAGACCTTAGAGATCACGGCCAGATTTGGGATTAACTAACAGAAGCTTGTATTTTTACTATTGATCCCCATATACTTTCTATTCTTTTGAGGATTTCTTTGAGACTTCTTTTACCTTAGCTGCCTCATTTCACCTAATATGAAGGACCTATAACTCATGATTTAATTAACAGTTATCATCATATATTATAAATATAAGTGAATGAATGCATATTAAATTGCTTGTAGTTGTCTTTCTATTAAAAAACCGAAAAGATGATAACTGAGGGAATGGAGTGATGGACGCAATGGAAGTGTCTCCTAATAAGGCAATGAGAAAAAGATACTCTGCTTCTTCCAACCATTTTGTGGTTGTACATTATCATCCCTTTTTCTTCTTCTTCCAACCACATTACAATTATGCTTCCCAAATATGATATCTATGTTATGCAGCTGTTGTAATACATTAGACCCAGACAATGGTGTAGGCACATTGTCTAATTCTAGTTTACCATCAAAAGCTTCTTCATCTAGACAAAATCCATGATCTGCATCCAAAAAGCAACGATGCCCCATATGGTAGTGCTTGTGTCTATTGTTCAAATAATAAGAGCATGTGTCTTTGTGACAAGATGGACAAGCCATGGAACCTTTTGTGCTCCATCCAGATAGGCTTGCATAACCAAGAAAGTCATTAATAGTCTATGAAACTGCTGCATGCATTTGAAAGTTTTTTTTGCTAGCAACATCAATGGTTTGTATCCCAACTTCCCATAATTCTTTCAACTCCTCTATAAGAGGAGGCAAGTATATATTAATATCATTTCTAGGTGCAGATGGCCCATCAATTAACAATGAAAATATAAAATAAGATTGTTTCATGCACATCCACCGCAAGTTATATGGAATCAATACAACAGGCCATGTACTATGAGCAACACTCATTGTTCGGAATGGATTGAAACCATCACTTGCTAGCCCTAGTCTGACATTGTAACATTCTGATGAGAAAGATGGGTGTAGATAATCAAATGTCTTCCAAGCTAAAGAATTAGCAGGATGCATTAAAATTCTATCATTTGTTCAGCCATCCTTATGCCAAGTCATGAATGAAGCTGCTTTTAATGACATAAATAACCTCTGAAGTCTTGGCTTCAATGGGAAGTAATGTAGGTTTTTGCTAGAATTTTATGCTCTTTATTCTTTGAATTCAATCCATCATTATTTGGTTTCTCAATAGTCATCCATCTAGAGGCATCACAACTTACACAAGAAGTGGCATCAGCATTATCCTTCCAATATAGCATACAATCATTAGGACATGCATGTATTTTCTTATACCCCAATCTCAAATCTTTAATTATCTTTCGAGCCTCATAATATGATTTTGGTAGTGTTTCACCTTCTGGGAGAACCTTCTTCAACAGCCCAAGCAATGAGGTAAATGAACTGCTGCTCCATCCGTTCATGCATTTAATATTCAATAACTAAATAAGGAAAGCCAATTTATTAAATTTTTTGCAGCCAGAATCTAGTTCCCGATCGGTATCATCAAGTAACTTATAGAATTTCTTGGCATCTACATTAGCTCCTCATGGTGTTCGCTAAGTGGATTGATCGTCCCACTATCTTGGTTTGCAATTCCTAATGCATCATGCAACATCCCACGCATATCATCTAAATCACCACATGCATCAGCGTCATGAGCCAATTCAATAAATGGATTAACTTCCACATGATAAACCCTATTGGTATAACCCCTTAGAAAACCATCACATACAAGATCATCATACACATCTTCTCTACTTTTCAATAAGCAGTTATTGTAGTTAACACATAGGCATAAAACCTTGTCTCCCTCAGATGCATTAGCAAATGCAAAGTCAAGAAATTGAGCAACTCCCTTTAAATACAAGTGGCTCACCTTATAATAATCAATACCAAATGGAAATGATCATCAAGACAATGAATTATAAAATTAATTAATAAGTTTCAAAGCTTAAATGTCTTCACCAAATTACCTAGATTCATTAATCCAACTCTTATCCATCGAACAAAAATCTTACAACCTATAATTGGTTGACCTGAATATAAATGATTCAGAGTTAAATAAAACAATGGAAAAAAGAAGAGGAAATAATCATGACAAGACCTAAACTCAATATCATTGGTTGCAAATACATATTTAGTAAAATCTGGGGAAAAATTGATGCACATTAATCTAATTTTAGATCATGGAACCTTTCTTGGTGTACTAAGTTTTGAGTCTCTACGTAGTTGTAAATAGGGTGTGTTAATGCACGGAGAGGTGAATGAAACAGAGAACAATTAGAAGTACATAATGCTTTTCCCTGACCATTAGAGTCTTACATTTGGTAATGGTTCCTGCAGTCATTAGAAGTTGGATTTCATTGTCATTCAAAAATTCACAAGCGTTCTTTCATGATCCAACTTAAGCTATAAATGCACAACTAAAACTGTTGACCTAAAACACAGATAAACTCTTCCCCTCTTCAAACTCCCAGTTCTCTTCACACACACTCACAAATATCTATTTTCTCTCCATTTTTTTTCTGCTTTCATTTTATTGGGTCTTATTGCTTAATACCCTATTGAGTAGGCTTATTCTATTACACACTAAATTCTGACAGGATTTGGGTATCAAAGTCCCATTTATATCTACCATGCAGGGATTGTTGTTATCAAGATGATGCTTAATTAGCATGTTTTGTGACTCTTATCTATGCTTCTTCATTCTTTTTCCTTTCTAGTTATCTCTGTTTCGATTACCTAGTTCAACAACTAAGGTGTCACCCTTTCCCTCATGCAGACTAGCATGTGCACATCAATATACAGGTGGAAGACAGGGAAACAAAAATACCCTATGCTAACTAGCCAATTGCACAACATCCCACCAACACCAACTGCCAGATTTATTGGGCTAATCAATCCTCTCAAGAACAAGTCAACTGTACTAGATGTAATCATCGAAAGCTTTCCGATCTAAAAAACATGGAGCTGATTTTATTATATGGAAGGCATCCCTTGCATTAGTAAAGAGGCTCTAGGCACTAAACAGAAAGGATGCTCTAGGCGCTTAAGAAAGTTATATTCAAATGCCTTAAAGATACATATTTAACATGCTCCTCTAAATAATTCCAACTAAAATATGATGATGCGACTGTGTATTAATTATTGCTTATGGTTCCTCTACCTGATTTCCTTGCTTGATAGTTCTTCAGATAATCTATTATCACTGAAAAATAGCAGGCAACAGAAACCAACCATAGTGCCAGTATAAAGTTGCAATGTTGAGTATGATAACTATTTCGTGTGTGAACAAATATCAAATCTTCATGCACCAACAATGGTGTCATATGTGATGGGTTGTGGCCTATTGTAAATGTGTGTACCAAGCAACTGTCCATTAGTAGTGGAATAATTTCATACTCTTTTTGATGGTTGTTCCTCAAGCTACGTGATATTAAAGGAAGAAAATATTTTTCCAAGTTCCCATCACTGATTACTGGAGATACATTATGTGAGAATTTTGCATTCATTCAATATAAATCTTAATTATCAGAGTCAGCAGCAAAATGAACTTTTCATATCCGAGTTGAGTCTCATGCAAAATTTCCAAAACATTACCATCCAATCACTGCATACTAAAGAAGGCTTTGTGATATTTTATCTCGTTCAAGTTTCCATTGCATTCCAGATCATGAGTAAAATCTCAAGCCGGATGCCAAAATCCTCACCTTCCTCCCTCTGTTTTGGTAAATACTAGTCAAAATCAATTTTTTCAGCCACTTCTGATTAATGAGCAGTATCAAAGGCTGGGATTTCTTGTAGAACTAATGGGCAAGCATCACTATGGACTAAAAAGTTACAAACCAAACTAGTAGACTACAGAATATCAATTATGAGAGGTCCTGAACATGAGAATATATCAAAGATCTTGGAATGGTCCATAACTCCATTCCCTTAGTTATCATCTTTTCATCCTTTTAATAGAAAGACAACTAGAAGCAATTTAATATGCATTCATTCGCTTATATTTATAATATGATGACAACTGTTAATTAAATCATGAGTTATAGGTCCATCATATTAGGTGAAATGAGGCAGCATGTTAAGGTAAAAGAAGTCTCAAAGAAATCCTCAAAAGAATAGAAGGTATATGGGGATCAATAATAAAAATACAAGCTTCTCTTAGTTAATCTCAAATCTGGCCGTGATCTCTAAGGTCTCTGTTTCGGGCATCGGAATGAAAGATGGGGCACCCTTGGAGTTCTCTATGGGGAGGCGTCCTCATCAAGGTTGTACATCCCATTATGTTAACGAACGACTAAACAAAAAAAAAAGCTAAAATTAAAACACGGAACAAAAGAACAAACAAATGATGGGCAAAAAGATGCCGCATTACTCATGAAGAATACAATAAGAAGGAGGTGATGCAGATCAGCAAACAAGTCCAAAGAATCTAATTTATAAATGAAAAAAAGTTAGGAATTTGCAGAAAATAAAAAAATTCACAAAAATATTACAAACTTATACTAGATCTATGATCATAAATAAGAGTAAAACTAGAAAACCAAGTAAATCTTATTGAGAAAAATCAAAACTTTAACTTAGAAAATAGACCAAATTGTTCCTCTATCATTCCAAAATTATGTGTGGAAAACCTTGATGATGAAGAGGAAAAGCAACAGAATCCTAGGCGGTGAAATGAGAAGGATCTTCGGTGGTCATCAAAATAGCTCCACTTGGCCAAGATGAAGAGCCTTAGGATAGTGGCAGAGAGGCGGCAAAGGGTTTTGGGAGAAGATGACAGAGAGGCAAGGTGTGAAGAAGAAGTAAATTATGGGGAGAAGCCCGGATCAATGGGGATTTTGGGGATAAGCACGCAAAAGGGGCACGCACAAAGAGAGAAAAATACGAGTGATCTGGATTTTCCCAAAGGCGTACGTGATCATTTAAATTTTTTTATTATTTTTAAATTAACTATAAATATATAAATAAATATTAAAACTTAAAAATAGCTAACATTTATCTATAGTACTTTTATTTTATGTTAGCTAATTATATTTTAAAAATTATAAAAACTTATATTTTAGAAATGCAGAATAAATTATTATTTCTTTATATTTTTTAAAAATATATTTAAAATAATATAGCAGATTTTATATTTTTTTATTGGAGATAATGAAACATGATCCAACAAAACTCATACATAGTATAACATGCGCTAAGAATGCTGTATTAAGTTAATATATAATTAATGTAATACATAATTAATTCAATCTTATATGTATCTTAAAAATTTTAAACATTAAATCAGGTACTTTTTCTATTATGTTTTTAGTTGTACATGAATAATATCGTAAATAATAAAAAGATTAAAGAGCATAAAGGTATTGAGCACAAGCTAAAGGCATTGAATGAATAACTTTGAACTGATAAGATAAAAAGCATAGTAAAAGAATTCATATAAAAATAGCTATAGCTGTAAGTTTCAGTTAAGGTTTTTTCAAGCCCAAACAAACCTTTTTGAACACGATCAAATACATCGATTTGTACAGAAAGCCATTCCCAATGCCTACTCTGCTCATTTGCATATCTACTTTAAGCTTTATGCCGATTTTAGCAATTTAGGAGTCGCATGAGTGAATTATGTGCCTATTTATGAAGCATTTGCCTTGTAAACTGATTCAGATTTTTTTTGTACAAAATATGATAGAACAAGTCCCTAGAAGAATGACTCCCCCGTGAGTTTATACAACAGCCAGTGTCATGCTTAAATTATAATGTGTAAGAATTTATTATAAAAAGTCTCACAAGATGGCAGCCAACCAAACAAAATGTCACTGTCCAGAAGGTGACGATTCAATGAATCATAGAGATCGAGGGTCCACAAGAAGTTAGGTCATAATTCATTCCCACATAATTTAGGCTTCTCCAACCATTAGCAGAGAATTTTGAGACCACTCCTTAAAATGGACATTTATTTTGGTTATTTTGGCCAATTAGTTAGCGTCATGCAAAATTACATATAAACAAAATATTGCGAATGTTTCTTCAGGGAATTTTTCTTGATTGTTGTAAATTAAACTTTTGGTTAATAGAAGGATGCAGCACATGAGAAGGCAAAAGACAAGAAGAGGACAATCTACACCCGTTTAGAGGTGATGGTGGTTGCCACAATAGGACTCCTCACCACATACTTCCCTTCATCGTCCACCCAAGTTAATGAACCAAGAAGCACTTCATTCTTTTTCTTCTCCATCTGGCCCTCTAGAATGAGAGTGAAACTATTCTTCTCATATTTCTCGTGAAATACTAACTTCTCTGGCATGACACGGATTGAAAAACCCTCCGGAGGCACCACCTTGGCATATAAGTCACCACCGCATCACCGACATTGGTCACCGTCCTTCGGAACTCCCGAGCAGCCACAGAACTAGTAGTAGTCTTGTTAGCATCAAAAAATGCGATGAATGATGGATAATTGAGATCTAAAGATGCATTCGAGCAATCGAAAGAATAGGTTTTAGTGATCGTCTTTATTTGCTTCTCGGTGTAATTCATGGCGCACAGCAATCTCACGTAGTCGTCGGTGCTGGCGTCGTAGACTAGACCAGGATCCAGTGCCCTGTTGGGCTCGATGTGACCAGACCCCAGAGCCAATGGGTTCGCTGGCTGGTTACCATTCCCTATGTCTTTAATTGGTGCCATGGTGTTGTCCAAATTGTTCGCAGTGGTCATCAGCGCAGATCGAATCGCCGCCGGGCTCCAGCCCGGCCTCGCAACCTTAATCATCGCAGCCACGCCTGCAGCATGTATATGTACATTTATATATATATATATATATATGTATGAATGTATGAATGCATGCATAATGAACCTGCTCTTAAACAATCAAACAAAACTATCTAGTGAAAGCAATTCATCTTCTGTCAACCTCAATTAAATGAAGTAGATCATCAGAGATGTTACTATCCCAAAGCTGTGAATTCTCTCAAAAGTTCTCAATTCCCAATCAGCTAGGCAATCAGTGAGACAATTTCCTCGCCGTATAATATGGGACGTTGTGATGGGAACCGATGCATTTACATTTGAATCTCTTAAAAGCAAGGATGTTGAAGTTTAGAGATCTATTTCTACAAGTATTTCACCTAAAAATATCATACTGGTGGTGTTATATCTGTAGCATTCGTATACCGTTTTATTGCTCCCTTGTTACCATATCTGCTGTACGCTGACCGTAACTAACTAATGACAAAGTTACATATAAATTTTAGGTCAGATCTATATACATATACATTATGTTCTCAATTGATGATCTATATAAACATGACTTAATTTTGGTTAAAAAAAGATAACTGCTCAAATCTCAAAGGAATATCAACCGGTAAATTAAAATGTGTGTATATGTACATTTATATATATATATGTATGAATGTATGAAAGCATGCATAATGAACCTGCTCTTAAACAATTAAAAAAAACTATCTAGTGAAAGTAATTCGTCTTCTGTCAACCTCAATTAAATGAAGTAGATCATCAGAGATGTTATTATCCCTAAGCTATGAATTCTCTCAAAAGTTCTCAGTTCCCAGTCAGCCAGGCAATCAGTGAGACCATTTCCTTGCCGTATAATATAAGATGTTGTGATGGGAACTGATGCATTTACATTTGAATCTCATAAAAGCAAGGATGTTGAAGTTTAGAGGTCTATTTCTACAACTATTTCACCTAAAAATATCATACTGATGTTATTATATCTGTAGTATACATGTACGGTTTTATTACTCCCTTCATACCATATCTACTATACACTGACGGTCATAAACTAATGACAAAGTTAAATATAAATTTTAGGTCAGATCTATATGCATATACATTATGTTCTCAATTGATGATCTATTTAAACATGACTTAATTTTGGTTAAAAAAAGATAACTGTTCAAATGTCAAAGGAATATCTACTGATAAATTATAATGTCTATGTGTGTATGTCTACATATATACATATAAGTGTATATGTATGTATGCATGCATGCATACATATATGTGTGCACGTTTGCGTGTGAGGTGGATAATGAACCTGCTCTTAAACAATAATAATAATAATAAAACTATAGTGAGAGCAAACTGTCTTCCATCATCCTCAATCAAGTGAAGTAGATCATCCGAGAAGTTACCTTTCCAAAGCTGTTAATTCTGCAGAAAATTCCCAATTCCCAATCAGCTAGGCAATCAGTGCCGTATAATGTGCGACGTTGTGATGGGAACCGATGCATTTGCTTTTGAATCTCATAAAAGCAACGATGTTGAAGTTTAGAGATCTGTTTAGCCACATTTTGGTAGTCTTTTTGTATTCAAATTGCGAGTCCAAGTGAAAAGACACAATTCTGTAAGATCTATTTAGTCCCAACCACATTTTAATTGAAAAATCCTACTTGCTCTCTCTCTCTCTCTCTCTCTCTCTCTCTCTCTCTCTCGACGATGCTTGCTCTCTTCTCTGGTGGTTACTGCTTTATCAAGATACATAGACCGCATGCCAATTTCTCTACTTGTGAAAACGACTGGGTTGCTCACACATGCTCACTAAGCTTCACATGTGATCACCACATTCAATTTTATTGCTAGCTAGAAATTAGTATGTAACGCATATGGTGCATGGTTTTAGTAAATTATGAAAAAAAGAAAAAAAGTTCTCACATTTCAATCCATTCCGTGGAACATATTGCATTAGTCTCTCTCTCATCCATTATATACCGGAGTCATGATAATCTATCTCGATAAACTAAGATTACCATATAAATTATCATGTTTAATAATTGGACACTTAGTAATTTAAGCGATGATACTTGATTTTCGCTAATTTAAGATTATTATAAATTATAGTAAACCGATTCTCATATGAAAGTGAATATCGGAGAGTACCAAAGGATTAGATGATCTTATTATACTCTTACGACTTCCATATAGAAAGCTTTAAATAATACTTAATCTGATTATATATTTAATTTATACTAGATAATATTTTACATATTTAATTTTTAATATATAATATAATATTTTTATATTAATATAAAATTTAATATTAATACAATATTTAATATTTTAAATACTATTATATATTTATATAATAATATATAAATTTTTAAATATTAAATTATTGATATTTATGATCTTTTTGTATATATTAAATTGTTATATAATATATAATATATATTATTAAATATCTAGAATATGCAAATATTTAGTATTTCTAAAATTAATTTATAAAAGAATCTTGATTTTTATAAAAACATTACATATTTTAGCAAAAGAAAGAGAATGTCACTTAAAAAAGATAAAAAAAGATTTATAATAAAATTTAATAAAATAAAAAAATTTAATTACCATATTTTTGTTATTATGAATAAAACATGGTAATCTTTTTTATTTCTAAGTATCATGGTGACTAGTAAAGTGTAAGATTACAAAGAATGTAATATTTTTCGATAATACTATATTACTGCGAATTCAAACTGCTAATTATCAAGGGGATAGCCAGACTTATTAAAATTATATCATAAAGAATTTTTAGAATGTTAATTCTTTACTGCAGGAACTTCTTCCTTCATAGATTAATCTCATAGAGTTTTTAGTATTACTCGATAGATTTAAGTTTCACAAGATGCCTTTTAACTACCGTTCGTCCGGCAAGATTTGCTCTTGGACCATCTTTTCGCAGCTAGCAGCCGTATGTTAGGGAAAGTGCTCAAAGGCTTCATAAAACTTATCTTCTGCCACAGCCTTGAGAGCACCTTAGGAGTCGAATGTTAGAAGAGGAGCCCTGTAACATCTTGCATCCACGATTCAGCAGTGAACCGGATGTAGACTAGTCCCCTAGAGCTGGTTCAATAGAGGTCCGGCCACCAAACCAATCTCTTTGAAACCCTTCCACGTTCACTCTTCAAGTAGCAGCAACTCTCTCCCCGATCTTGCATGCAGCCATGTAACCAAACGGTTGCCCCTATATGTCGCGACCCCCAATCAGAACTCGGTCCCAGGGACATACATTCCTCCTCAACTAGCAGCAACTCTCCCCCGATCTTGCATGCGGCCGTAACCACCTCACTGAAACCACTTGGGTTGTCTATATGTCGTGAACCCCAATTTCAGAACCCCAGTCCAGGAACATCACGAGATAACCACATACTTTTAAAATAAATCCTAAGAACACATAAGGTCTACTAAATCTCAACATACGGAGATCTTGCCAAGATGCAGTAAAACTAAATCTCATATATCTCAAAAATGCTAACACAAATCATCAATCTAATATATATAACATAATCACGTATGACAATTTCATTTTACAATTCCGAAATATCTACCAATGACTATTGTAGGAACTAGAAATCTGTACTATTCTCACTCTTGGTAACTAACTCCAAATTTTTAGTCTAGCAAATAGAAGCATCATCATCAACCTCCATAACATGGTAAAAGGGGTAATGAGTTAAAAACTGAAGTAGAACTTTTATACATACCATCATCAATATGCCAATAAAACTAGAACAATAATATGATCGAAAATATATTTTTTATAGAAAGCCAACTGTATGGTATATCTATAAACCATCTTAAAAACCATTAAACCAATCAAATTCATATACCAACATGACCAAAATAAGCATGTCAAAACCATCCACATAATGACGTATCCGCATCTCAGTACTTTACGCATACTATTTGATACATATTGGTAAATCGGCATACTGGTAATCCGTGTCTAACAACCTATATCGAGGGCAATATTACACATGCAAATATTAGTTTTCACACTAGTACTTAACGTAATAAACTTCAATGCAATGCTATATTACATAGGCCATTAACTTTGTTTTATACTTAGACCTCTCGGGGCTCTTAAGCCCTTTCTACCAGGTGTCGCTAGTCTAAGATCAGTTAGCTTCACACTGAGTACTAGTAGAACTAGTACCATGTATTAATAGTATCAATCGCATACATCAGCATCTCAGGTGGTAGTCTACATTGCCCACATCAGCATCATCATCGCCAGCAAAAAATCGCCATACCATACCACATCAACATAATAGCATATCTCCAACAAACCAAACTCATAATCTTGAAATCATAGCCAGAAACCATTCATACCAAAATAATATACTATCATATATAAGCAACTCCTGACAATAAACCATCATACTCAATTTAAAACATGTTGAGAAATCAATGATAAAATTATAATATATGTAAGCGTACAAGATATGAAATATATTACATAATAGTAGATGTAAAACTTACATCTCAGATCACCTAATCCAATAAATACTCCACAATTCAAAGTCAATCAGTCAATGATCACTTATAATTAAACATAAATAATTAATTAATTTACTAAAATTCATAATTTAAAAATTACTATTTTACCCTTTTTAGCTCATATTTTTAAAAATTACCACTTTTTTCTCTCTATCTTAATGATTGCCTAACCCTTACTTAACTAATTTTTATCCAAGATTTATTTATTTCCTAATATTGCTAATTTTCAACAACTTACTTATATTTACAAAAGTATTTTGCCCCTGTAGCTTATATTAATTACCATAGCATCTACTTAAGCTTATTCATCTCAAAATATACATTAATAATCATTATTCAATTCAAAAAAATACTAACAAAATAAAAATTCTTGATTAGCAATTTGGTTTTTAATTATACAAATAGATTTGATTTGATAAATTAATTTAAACTCAAATAAGATCCCTTAAAGCCAATTCAAATTAAATTTATTCTAACCCAATCAAAGAATATAGAATTGATCTTAGTGTGAATGAAAATGATTAGGCTCCAATTGAATTCACTAATTAAATAAGATTTCTAATGCTAACCCAAAGGTTGAACTAAGCTTGAACAAAATGGTTCACTAGATTACTGGTTCCACGGATCTCTGTTTTACGTAAGAAGACAGTCTTCTTCAACCGAACGACCAAACCCACCCTGAATCCCATCCAAGATCAGCCGTGGCTGATCTTGTTCGAAGACTCTGCTCCAACCAAGGCCAGCCCCCACCTTCAACCACAACGATGATGAGCGACGGCGATCTCCTAGCCCGCCGGTAACCACCGTCCTTGGCGAACAAACAAAGGAGGAAAGGCATAGTTTTCTTCTATCTAACCAATGGCCACCTCTCATCTCTTCCCATTGGGTGGCAGTGACTATATTCTCCGGCAACCTTGCTCTACAACGACTCTTCCCATTGGGTGGCGGTGACTATATTCTCCGGCAACACTGACAACCCAACCACGACAGCTACCATATTTGAATCTAAGTGTCTATGATCTAGAAAATCCAAAACAGAGCATTGGATAGATTATTTGAGACTTGATCGGAAGGTTGCCAATGATGATCGATGGCCCTAGAACCTTCCTAACCTCTAACGAATACACTCCAACATCCGATCAATCTATCGCTCAGCACCATGCTGGTCGAAATCAACAAGAATCCCAAGAAATAAAGGCTTGAAAATATAAAGAAAAGAAGAATACTTGCACGGCTGAATTTTACCTTAAATGCTTTATGCTGGCACTGAAGAAGAAAGGAGAAGGCTTGGATTAACGTCTGCTTCATCGTTCAACTGATGGGATAGCTCTGATCAAGCACCTTTCGGCAATGACTCTTTAGCTCAAAAGTAGAAAAAAATAGAGAGAAAGTAAAATGAAAGAAGGAGACAATAGAGAAGGATCTCAGAATGGGTTCAATAAAGAAGGCAGTTTCTTTATTTTATAGAAGATAGAGAAGAAGTATCATAGGTTTTGTCACAATTAATTGCTATACTTTATTATGGATGCTGAACCAAAAGAGATGTCAAAATCAAGAGGAGGGGAGGAATAAAAATAAAAATAAAATAAGCTGAAAGTTGAAATAAAAATAAAAATAAAATAAGCTGAAAGTTTCCTCAAAGTGAGGTGATGGTTGAAGTTACTTGAAAGAATTGAATAAACTATACATAATTTTTGGTTTTAGAAAAAATAATCCTCTCTTAATTTTAAGTATTTATTATAAATAAGTTTGAGTAGAATGAAGGATCCCGATTTGTTATGAGAGTTAAATTAATTTGTTAGAAGAAAAAATAGGTTTGATAAAAATAGAAACAGGATCCTGATCAGTTAGTTAATGGCATGAGATATTTGTTGGAATGCCTTTAAGAATTTTTGTCCTCTTAAAAATATAACCACCTATGGTAGGTTAATTATTAGCCAGTTTGTTTTGGTTTGTTAGGATTGATTAGGTTGTTGAGGGTTTAATTATAGCTGGTTCGTGATGCTCCTTGAAAGAAATACCTTTATTTATAAAAATATGGTATCACACCATAGGTGGAGCAAGAACCTCATTCGGAGTTCTCTTCTCCCAGTCTCTCTCTATATCCTTCGTCTTTAGCGGTGATGGAGCCATGTGGGAGATGAAGGCCAAGCTCTGATCAAAGCTAGGTTGCAGATAATCAGATTCAATCCCTTGTTCTGCAGAGAATCCTCTGTTTCAATCTA